>OZ010799.1:167982350-168216863 GCA_963932465.1 Maratus speciosus | reverse complement strand
GATATTATAATTAAACCAGTAAAGTGTTAATCATAAAAAATAATCATGATAATTTCTGAAGATGATTTTTTATAATCTTTGTTCTCAAATCAACCATTAATTCCAACAAGCAGTAAAAAAATTACTGATAAACCAAACATAGTGACACCAAAAGACATACAAGCCTTCCCTAAAGTTCCATTACCAAAAATGGGAAAATCTAAAGAAATAAAAAAAGGTTCTTCAAAAATTTTGACAAGCACACCAACTAAAAGACAGAATGAAGAAGAAATATAAGATCGTCGCCCGAATAAAAAACAAAAATCGGAAAAAACTCATTTCATCTCAAGAAAAAAAAGTAAAAACACTAAAAATGAAAGACCCGAATCTTCAGAAAGTTATAAAAGTAGTTATAGTGTTTCTGATTCAACCGACACAGATCCACTTGATGAACATTCTGATGAAATCATTGAAGATTCAAAAAATTTGTCGATTGATGAAAATGACTTTGTCATTGTGCGATTTCTGGGAAAGAAGAAAATTAGTCATTTCATAGGAAAAATTTAAAAGATTTTATCATCTGAATGTGAAATCAATTTTCTAAGAAAACGAGGACTTAATTTCGACCAATTTATTTATCCAGAAAATGTTGATAATAGTGTTGTGGACAATAATGACATTGTCAAAAAAGTACCAAAATCAACCATGCTTGGTGGAATTCTTCGAACTGCAATAATTTTAATATTTACATTGGATTTTTCAAACTTTGAAAATGTTTTTGGATCATTAATTGTGTTTTTCTCCCTTTTTACATGTTAGTCAACAATAAATTTGATTTCTACTACTTAATTTGAATCATTTCAATGCATCTGTTTAAAGGATCAAGTCTCCCTTGGCAAGGGATCAAGTCTCCCTGCAACTGGGGAGACTTGATCCTTTTTTTTTCTTTTTTGGAAAACAATTTATTTTTATTTTTAAAATGGTTTTTCAAAAATAAAAAAAATACTACAACAAGAAAGACACATGAGCCTTTAATAATAACTGGAAACATTTTTTTAAATTTTGTTTTTTCCAAAATAAAAATTAAAAACTGAAAAAGGGATCAAGTCTCCCAAGTTTCCCCTATTGATCCACAGATCTCAAAACTGGTATTAGAATTTTTAAATTCGAATTAGTTTTCGAAATATTAATTTTTTTCTAATTTTAAATACTTTTTTCTAATGATGGCAACTCAAATTTCAATCATAACAGATATTTTTTTTCAAATTTCAGAAAAGGTTATAATTTTAAATTAATTTGTCATTTTTAGTTTGTTTTAACTATAGTTTTGATATACATATTTATATGTACTTATAACGAATTTTAACTATCATATTTTACGATTTAAAACAAAATTTAAATTGATTAAAATTGTTCCAAACTTAAAAATATGCCCCATCGAGCACTGTCGATTCAACTTTGTTGCTATGGAAACAACTTCTTCGGTATGGAAATGTATTACGGCAGCATTATTCATCTGGCGTTAAAAGTTATTTTTAGAACCGATAAAGCCGTTTAAATTTAAAAAAAATTGTGGATTGGAGAATAAAACAATGGCAAAATTTCGTTCAAATCGGCAACAAGCAACAAGTATAATACAAAATGTAATAATAAATTCTTTCATGGTTTACGTTTAAATTCATTAAATACCGCATATTCTCAAAATCAATTAAGACCCCACTGCAGTCACGGACAAAAAGAAATCAAGATGGCCGCTGGCATTTTAGCTGAATTGAAAGGATGGTCAAGACCCCACTGCAGTCACGGACAAAAAGAAATCAAGATGGCCGCTGGCATTTTAGCTGAATTGAAAGGATGGTCTAAATTCAAATGATTGACAAGCGAGCTCTTCCAATCAGCAATTAGAATATTCTTGGATCATTTCCAATAGGTTTCAAGTGGTCTAAGAGATTTCTTTTTTCAACTGTCCAGCGTAGATCAAAGCCGTCTGTTTTGTGGAGAATCAGGATAACGCTGAAATCCGTAAAAAGATTTTTAATCTGTTTATAATAAGGGTGCAAAAATTAAAGCGATTTGACTTTCAGAAAATAAATGAATATTTTATTCAGATATTTTCTTTTTTTATCTTCAAGTTCATTTTACAGCTTTTACAAACATAAAATTGAAATTAGCGCAGTATAAAAACTATTTTATTTCACATAACGAAATTACATTTAAAATCAAGGGGGGAGATATTGAATGAGGGGGGAAATACCAGGTACAGATATTCTAAAATAACTATCTTTTGTGGGGATTCTTTTTAGAACATGAAATTTATCAAGAGATATATAAAAGCTAAACAACATTGAAGGTTAAAAATAAGATGTTCATAAAATTAGGAGAGAAAAAGTTAACCAAATAAACTGTATATTTTGTACTGTAGAGGGGTGGAGGGGAGAACGGGAAATATTAATTTTGAGGAGAAGGGGAGGGGGGCTATACATCTAAATCCCAGCGTAGTCATTTATAGGTATAGTACATAATTTATTGTTGTTAGCAGTAAAATATATGACAGAAGAAATAAAGTTTTCCAAATATTCAAAACTTTGTGTGATGTTAGCAGAAAGGTTTCAGGCGGAAGAAAATTTAGATTATATTTTATTTTTACAAGTAAGTTATAAAACATAAAGGAGTTTTCACAATTTGAAATTTTAAGTGCATAGGAGTAAATTATGAATTGGGTTTGTCCGTCCGTCTGTCTGTCTATCCGTGCTCTAACTAGCGTAAATATAGTCGGATTGCCATGTAATTGATATACGATTTTGAAAATCATCATGGTATGTTCGGTGCACCATTCGTGGTTCATTTACAGATGCACTCAAAAGTATTCGCTACATTATGGCCTATGTGGGGGTGGGGGGGGGATTATTTAGGATGTATTTTAATAGTGTTACACAATGTTAAACACAGTTAAATTTATGTACATTGAGACACACTTTAAAATTGTTACTATAGACTATGTTATGTGTAATGCTTATAGTACGAGTATAGGGGACTCAAAAGTATTCCGTTATGTTATAGCCCATGAAGAAATATCGTTTGCGGCGTATTTGATTGATATTACTCTGTCACAAAGATAATGAAATTGATATGAATTTCTGAGGTGTCCTAAGCCTACTTTCTGTACAACATGAGCATTTAACAATTATTTACGGGGTCAGACAAAAGAACTTGGTTCAATATGGTCTACGAGAAAAACTGTTTGTAGCATATTTTGATCACGTTACACTATTTCAAACATGACGAAATAGATACACATTACTTTGATTTACTACAAGATGCTTACATTCGAATATGGTCTGCATTTCATTTAGCGTTCATTTACAGGGAAACATAAAATATTTTGATACAATACTGTATCCGATATAGCTATTAAAAATTAATGCTGAAAGTACATTTTCAATTACAGAATGCGTTTTTAAGTTTAACTAAATTTTTGCGCACTACGTGGTGTGCACATATTTTACAAACCCTATACAGGACCACACAAAAGAATTCGTAACCATTGCTGAGAATGAGTATGAATTTCTTAAAGATGTTAGGCTTTTTTTAGTTATAAATGTACAAGCTCAACTACATTTAATATGCTTAGAGATGTTTGTATCATACAAATAAAATCCTATACAGGGATATTCAAAAAACTGGATACATGGGCCGCCGATAGAAAATAATTCCTGCAAGTGTGATTTCAGTAATTTTGAGCATGATTTTGCATGAATTAGATTTCAGCTTAATACTGTTTGACGTGTATAAAAATTTGTATTCTATATACAGAAATGCACAAAAGAATTCAAGTATGTTTCCGTTTATAAGTAGAAATTGCCGAGGGTGAATTTTCAACTGTTTTATGTATTTTCTTACAAAACTAAATTTTAACATAGTATGTAGAATCTGTACAAATATATGCAGTACAAATATATCATATACACTGCCTCATATGAGCTGCATATATCATATGAGCTGCACAAAAGAATTTGAGTACCTTCCAGGTTATGGGTGCAATTGTTGAAATCTGCTTTTCAAACGTGTCATAGGTATTACAAATGTTTAGTTAGATATCTTCTTTACTTTATTAAACGGCGAAGTTTTGTTACAGTGTTCTGTAAGTGTTGGAAAGTATCGACGTAGACGCATGATTTTTCTTTTTTCTTTATGGACATACTCGGTTCAGTCGATTACTCAGGCACCTTTGGTATCTACGTTTGATGGTTCTTTCTGAGCTAGTCGGAATAAAATGATTTCGAAAGGTTTGAGAATTTACTTGCACGTTGACGAGAAACCACAATATTTTCCTTACAAATATCTCTCTAAAGACATTTTCCTTTGAAAAATACAGTTAAAATTTTTTTATGCACAATTAAATGTACACCTTTCGCTTTATTGTTAACACTTTCGTACATAGTTGAAATGATTTAGTTAGTATTATAGATAATACAGATTTATAATTAGGACGAAAAAAAAAGTAAAAATTAAAAAGTTTTAAAGACTGTAAATTAGATTTTTTAGCTTCATGAGTTGAGGGTAAGACAAATCAAGAAACAGATTTTTTTTTTTTTTGGGGGGGGGGGGGGGATTTAATAGATGACCGATTATATAACTTATTAAAGATTTACAAATAGGGCAAAAACATTGCAATTAGGAGTTTTAGAGACTTTAAATTTTATGAGCATGGAAATAAGGGGGGGGGGGAGAAAAGAAAACGTCAATTTTATATGGGGGTGGAAGAAATTATATAATCGATTATTTATTGTTCAATATGAAACAGATAAAGCTGAAAATGTATTAAAAAAAGACTTTCAAAGATTTTAAACTTAAATAAGGGAAAGAAAAAAAAGGGGGGGAATTTTATTTGATGACTTATTTATTTACCTTACTAAAGAATAAGAAATAGGACAAAAAAAGACTAAATTTTGTGTTCTTGGTAAGGATAGAGTCAGAGCAAGCGTCAATTTTTGTGGGGGAGGAGTATAGTTATATGATTATTTATGATTACAATAAATTAACAGATAGAGTACAAAATGTTTTAAAAAAAGCAATGACTTTTAAGGTTAAAATTTTGTGATCTGAGGGAAAAAAAGAGGAATAAGCAGAATTAGTTCTTTTTTTGCGGGGAGGGGGGGCGGAAGTTTATCGGCGACTTATTATTTACTTACCTTAGAAAATATTTACAAATAAGTTAAAAAAATAATAAACGAAAAAAAATTAAGGACTTTAAATTTCAGATGCTTGGTAAGAGGGAGAGGCGAGGAGGAAATACCAATTTCAGTTGGGGTTGGGGGGGGAGGAGAAATTTTTATGATCGTTTGTTTATTGTTAAAATAAAGTGGCAAATTGAGCAGAAAAGATTAAAAAAAATTAAAGAGTTTTAAAGGGTTTTTATTTTAAAATATGGGTACCGTGGATGAGGGAGCAAAAGGGAGAAATGACATTTTCGATGGAGGCAATTTACAAGAACTTTTAATGAAATGAATATGGTGAAATAAATTGATAACGAAATTTATGACTGACTATTTATTGTTAGTTTAAAGTAACAAATAAAACAGAAAATTAAAGAAAATATTAAGGAATTTTAAAGATTTTAAACCTTGATACTGTAAGGGGAGCAAAACGGGAAACGAAATTTCGGAAGAAGGGGAGACAAAGAGTGCAAGATGTTTGGATAAGAATATGGTGTGCATCGAATTTATTGTTCATTTACAGGGAAACATTAGGGATGATTGCTGATAGTGAGTTTTAAATTATGATATGTTTGATTTATGATAAGTTATGGTATAAGTTATGTTAAACTAATATTTTTGCACAGGCACATACGTGGTGTATATGAATTGCATAGAATATGAAAGAGTGATCAAAGGGCTCCAATGCGATGTATCTCATGAGGGTTGTCGAAAAATGTTAGAAAAGTACCGGCATATTATACTATCAGCTAAATGTCCTGTCGGCTAATCGTCTTTTCGGCTAAATGTCCTCCCGGCTAATTGCCACGTTCGGCCAGTTGTCTGTCGGCCAATTGTCTGTATTGCTGAAATTATTGCTATTCCGTTGCATAGACACTACACAAAAGATTTCATCAGTAGTACCGAGAATGACTATGAATTACTTAAAGATGTTTTTTAATTTGATTTATGCATTTTCAATCTCAACTACTTTTAGTATAGATGTTTGACCCGTAGCCGGTCGCATACATTTAGCCGACAACCAAATAGCCTTCAAGACATTTAGCAGATAGTAGTTAGCTGAGACGTGCATTTAGCCGATACGTACATATAGCCGACAACACAATTAGCTGAAATTTACATACAGCATACAGGACAATTGATCGAAACGGACATATAGTAATAATTTTAGCAATACAGACAATTGGCCGACAGGCAACTGGCCGAACGTGGCAATTAGCCGGGAGGACATTTAGCCGAAAAGGCGATTAGCCGACAGGACATTTAGCTGATAGTATAATTAGCCGGTACTTTTCTAACATTTTTCGACACCCCTCATGAGATACATCGCATTGGAGCCCTTTGATCACTCTTTCATATTATGTACCTCCCGTTCCCCCTCCCCCAATTTGTATCACCGGGAGCATTTTTCTGACTTTTCCGACATCCCTCAAGTGATATATCGTTGGACTGGGCAGCCCTTTGATCACTCTTTCATATTATGCACCTCCCGCTAGGTTACAGTTAATTTGCAGTTTGGTTACAATTGCGATTAGTTACTCTTAGATTACGGTTAGGTTATAATTATGTTACGTTTAGGTGATAATTAGATTACACTTAAGTTACAGCTTGGTCATGGTAAAGTTATGTTACAGTTACATAACATTTAGCATATGATTAGGTTATAACTAGGTAAACGTTAGTTACAGTTAGATTATGGTTAAGTCCCAGGTTTAGGCTACAATTAGGTTACTGTTAGGTTTTTGTTTGGTTGCGGTTACTTCATAATTAGGTTACACTTAGGTTACGTTTAGATTATGGTTAGGTAACTATTCGGTTATAATTAGGTTACGTTTAGGTGATAATTAGATTACGCTTAGGTTACAGCTTGGTCATGGTAAAGTTGTGTTACAGTTACATTACTGCTAGCATACGATTAGGTTATAATTAGATAAACGTTAGTTACAGTTAGATTACGGTTACGTCCCAGTTAGATTATATTTAGGCTACAATTAGGTTACTGTTATGTTTCAATTAGGTTACGGTTACTTTATAATTAGGTTACCCTTAGGTTATGTTTAGATTACGGTTAAATAATTGTTAGGTTACGTTTAGGTGATAATTAGAATACGCTTAGGTTACAGCTTAGTCATGGTAAAGTTATGTTACAGTTACATTACAGTTAGCATACGATTAGGTTATAACTAGGTAAACGTTAGTTACAGTTAGATTACGGTTACGTCCCAGTTAGGTTACATTTAGGCTACAATTAGGTTACTGTTAGGTTTCAGTTAGGTTACATTTAGGCTACAATTAGGTTACTGTTAGGTTTCAGTTAGGTTACGGTTATCTTACACTTAGGTTACGGTTATCTTACACTTAGGTTACGTTTTAGGTTACAGATAGATTATAGTTACGTTACAGTTTGGTATTGGTTAGGTTACAGTTACGCTACAGTTAGTTTATGCTTAGGTTATAATTAGGTTAAGATCAGGTTACAGTTACGTTACAGTTAAGTCGGATGTATGTCCTGTCGGATGAATGTCCATGTCGAATAATTGTCCTCTGTTGGCTAACTGTCTTGTCGGCTAACAGTCGCTGTCGGCTAAACATCCTGTCGTCTAATTGCTGTCTGCTAAATGTCCCGTCGGCTAAATGACATTGTAGCATATAAATAAATAGGGATATGACAAAAAACTGGATACATGGCTGTCCATGGATAGCAATTCTTAAGCTAATGTTAGCCTTAGAAGTGTGATATCAGTAATTTTCAGCGTATTTATTTCTGAATTAAATTTCAGCTCAGTATGTGGCGTGTATAAAAATTTATAAGGAACATACAGAGCTTCACAAAACAATTGAAGTACGTTTCCGTCTATTGTTAGGAATTAATAAATGTGTATTTTCAAATGTGTTATGTGTTTTTCTAACTGAACTAAAAATGTAGGAAAGGGTTCATAATCCATACTTGGCACATGGTTTTCCTTTCTTGTTTTATTTATTTTCAATAATTCATCTTCTTATGTTTTTGTATTTCTCAGTTGCTATAATCATGATTTTTAGGGTTCCGTACTTAAAAAGTAAAAACGGAATCATTATAAGATCACTCCTGTGTCTGTCTGTCTGTCACAGCCATTTTACTCGTAAACTACGGAACGTGGGAAGTTCAAATTGGGAGATGTATTAAAGACTATTGACCCACATATTTACAGATTATTAAACATTCACAAATATATGTGGGGAAAAACGTAGAGGGGATAATTAGGTTATTTAAAGAAGAAATATATTTTCTTTGTATATCGTTTGGGGTATCGATTAAAAGATTCCGTAACGCCGAACTCAAAAATACATTTCTTTTAATTTTAGATATTATATTTTCAGAGATATCGTCGAAAATGTAGTGCAAAAATGTGTCCCCCCCCCCCCACTCAATTTTAAAATCTACTGAAACTAAAATAATGAAAAAAAGTAGAGGTAGTAGAGGTCAATTTAATACTCGCAGGAAAATTATAGTGATTGCCCTAGGTGGCATAGTTTTTCATAAAATCGCATTTTTCTGTTACATACAGATTTCTATTTGCGGGCATTCAGCAAAGGTATCGAAGAGCGCTAAAGGTACCTATCGTATCAAAAGTATAAAAGCATTGTTTATAATGATTTTCGAAAAAAAATCGTCGGTAATTCGCCGAGATATTAAGACTCTTGTCCCTGCCGGCGAAGACACTAACGAGCTAATGCTAATCCTATGGGGAGGAAAAAGTAAAGAAAGGTGCGATGTAGAGACGGATCTCGGCTATACAATGCCAAAAAAAAATATTTTAAAATATCGAAATACAAAATAGATATTAAAAAAATCCTTCCCTATACGATTAGCATTAGCTCGTGATTGTCTTCGCTGGCAGGGGCAGGAGCCTTAACCCTTAAAGACACGGTTGGTTTGGACATACATAATGGCAGAGGCGGCGTACTCTATGTACCATCGGTTTTTAAATACTAGATAACAACTTTTAATGATATATATGTGTAATGCAATACCCAGTAGCAGCATAAAAGCAGTAAACGTCAAATTGTTAAAAACAGACCAATTTAATTATAATTAATCGCATAAATACTATGGGATTCGCGACTAGTTTGCGTTGAGTGGATCTCTCAATACGCCTCCCGTGTCTTTAAATGATAATTAAAGACCTATTTGAAAAAACGCGGCACGGACAAAGTCGAGTTGCATCTTTGCGACCTCCTTTTGAATCACGCGCAGTATAACGCCAAGTTTAAATTTTGAACAAGGATTTTATTTCATCTACACTGTAAAAAGAAAAAATATTACTATGTTGAATTTAGTTTTATGAAATGCCAAATGAAATTTAAATATGCAGTACTTTTATTGTTAGTACCAAATTAAGTTCACCATATGCAGATTAAGATACGTTTAAAAAAAGAGTTATACAAAATAGCAATATTTAATTTTATTTCGGCTTCATATCTCTTTGAACCTTTGTGGTATACTCAATCATACTTTTCTAATATATACAGCTATACCGCCTTCTACGTTGTATAGGTTTTTACAAAGTTTCATTATTCTTTTAAATAATACAGTTAATAATTCATAAATTTATTGTACGGAACCCCCTGAGTGCGAGTAATACTCGTACTTGACCGTTTATTTTATATACAAGTCATATGCATTGGTCTGCCAAGTCGTATCTTGGTGGAAACCATCTGCAGAACCTCAATTTAGTGGTTGATCTGCAGGTTTACCATTGTGTTTTCATGCACCCAAACTTCAATGTTTTCATACATTTGGGTGCAGGAAAATACAATGATAAACCAATCGATCAAATACTAAACTCCGGTCTGCAGGTGTTTTCTATCAAGATATGACTTGGCAGACCATTTGCATTTTAATATGCTAATTGAGTTCTATCTAATCCTAAAATTTCAGTCTTCAACTTGATGAGCTGATGGTCTGTGCAATTGCCACCCGTCGAGCAAATCCCTTCCTGTGAAATCTTGTATCACTCTTTAGGAATCTGTGGACAGGCACAAAAACATCCTATCTTTGATTTTATACCTAGATTGTGTATAAAAACCTTTTTTAATTCATCACTCTGAATTTGGAGTTTTTTGTAACAAATACAGTTGTAGTTTTTTTTTCTACAATTGTTTGAGAAAGACTTTGTTTTTATTTTCTCTGAAAACTTCTTGGATTTTTCATTACATTGATATGCAATTCTGATAATGAGTTTCTTAGAATTCCATTTCAAAGCAATATTTCGAATTTCTTCCAATTTTACCGAAGCATTCTTTTTCATTATCAGAAGTCAGAGAAAATAAATTTATTTTTCTCTGCATCTTTATCTTTAGATTAAGTCATAATTTTATTTTCCCCACATTGCTGATAGAGATTTTTTTTTTTACCTTGTCAGTTGCAAGCTTACAGTCAAATATCTCCAGACGTTCTCCATCTTCTTCCTTTACTTCCAAGTTAAGGAGGAGTTGCCGTAATATCCTTTACCAATCTGTGTCCTATATCGGAATTTGGTAAATTAGCAGTACTTTTAGTTTATAGTCTTTACTTGAACTTGCCGATCATGACAGTGTTAAGCTATCATTCGTTGTTGCTAAGAAACTGTTTTTATTAGTTTATAAATTAGTTTGGTAAATTAGCAGTTTTATGAAGCTAAAACTTTAGCACGACTCAATTTCTACAAAACATGTCGATATTTTTAAAACAACGTTATTCTACATTATTCAAAAACCAGATTTACGCATAGTTTTTATTTTCAGATTATATTCGTAATTCATGGAATATAAGGAATAATAACAATGTTAATGATCATTTAGACTACATTGATGACTACATCGAAGAGGCATTTTAATCAAAGCAAAAGTCAGTTCCTACCCACAGAAGATTTTTTTTCGCATTCAGTGAGACAAGAAAATTGTTTATTAATAGATGTTACTCAGAAAATACAGCATTAATTTGAAGAAATACTGTTTATAATTAAGTGAATTAAATCAAGCAATCCGCTAGAAGCAGCTTCAAATAATCAACGATTAGACATTCTTTTCCAACAAGACTGCAAGACCAAATGTATCTAGCCCACTTCAGACACAAACTGTTATAATTGAGATGAAATGTTAATGTTTCAATCCAAGAACCATTCTCCAAAACTTGCATCGTCGAATGACCGTTTATTTAGATCACTTCAAAACATTTTGAGGATAAGATATTTTATTTTTTGGAAGATTTGAGAAAATACATCGATTCTTTAGCCAGATGAGCGCTAATTATGTAACTGCTAGGAATTGAAATTTTCACGAAATACATTTTCTTTAATTTCCATCAACAATATGCGACAAACTTTTGCATCAGTCTCAAAAATCGGAATTTGGTAATGGATTCTTCTCTGGTCTTTTTCTATAAATTTTAATAACACTCCATCTTTACTTTCAATTTACATTGGTATCCTGTTACAGATTGCGTTACTTAAAGTTTTTATTTCATGTTGTATTTGTAATGGCACATTCTTTCGTTTACTACAATTCATTATTCAATGACACAGTTTTATAAAATGAGTAGAAAGGAAATTAAGGCTAACAAAGCAACAGTTAGTAAATTTGTCATTAGCTTTTCAAGAATTATAGGAGAAGGATAATACCGTCATCAACAAGTCTATCACTGTGAAAGTCTGCGTTATATACGTAGAAAATGTCAGTAGGACATTTTTAACAAACTGATAAAAACATTTTATGGGCACCAATAAATGATAGCTTAACATTGTCTTGATCGGCAAGTTCAAGTAGAGGCTGCAAAGTAAAACCGGGAACAAGAAATTTCTATCCGAGGAGACCTCTACTTTAAAATTTTTAGACAACAAAGACTTAGAAACTGATACAATCAATTATGGCTGGTATTCAATCATAGTCTTGCTTATAGAAAAAGTTTCAGGCCGAAATGTGCTTGATCGAACCGTAGCTTCCGACTTCACGAGGATGAAGTAGGCATACTTCTAATACAAATTTTTAATTTTTTTTTTATCCTATTTAATAACTTCAGTTAATTAAGACAATAATAACATTTTAAAATAAGTGTTAGAAATTTGCCTGATTTGCCTCCGTTAGATCATCGCTTATAGATCGAATTTGGCAAACTCAAAAGTGGAGGTTCTATTATGATTTTATCAGATACTAGCAAACCCCGCGACTTTGCTCGCGTAATATTTGAAATATGCCAAGTAATATTTATATGTAATTTTTAATAAAAAGTACTAACTAAATTTTTATTTTATTCAAAAGTAATATGTTATTTTATTAAAAGGTACTTATTACTTTTAGGAATAATTCAAAAACATTACTATTTACTATATACAAATACTATTTAAATACAATTACTATATACAAATACTATATACAATTACTATTTAAAACACAGTTTGACTAAATATCATTATTACACTGCATTAGGCAGAAATGAGGCTTAAATTAATAAAACGAAATATAACTAAAAAAATGATAATTTAGAAAATATTTTGAAACTTTTATGCTCAATTAATACGCTCATTTCAGTATTCATTTGAAGTTTTGAATTTTTTAGAAACCATCTTCTTACCTCTTAAAGTTAACTATCATGTCAAATTCCAAGTCCTACCACCTCTCTCAAGATAAAGGGCTATATTGAAATAGGAACTGTCACCATTAATTTGCCAAAATTAATTTTGAAATCGGTTTTTTTCCTAATATTCCACAGAAACGTAATTTAGAAAGCTTTTAAAGGCCTTTTTTAGAACGTTTGTTTTTCCTGTGAACCCCAAGTGGTAGAATCATCGGCATAAAATATAGCCTGTGTAGAATCAGAGACTGTTACCATTGATTCGAAACTATTATTACTTTTATAATCGGTTTATATTCTCTGAAATTGCATAGAAATCGTAATTTAGGACTTTTTTCGAACGCTTTTCGCACCTCCCCTTCCCTTCACCCCTTTTTAATTCGAATTTAATTTCGACAGTCCTTCGAGGGCATTTATATTTTATAAGTAACTACCATGAAATATTTAAAGTTTCTAGCCTTTTCAGTATCACAGAATATCGCAATTTAGAAATTTTTTAGCTCCTGCAACCCTCTGGTGGTACTGGCGCAGACATAAATTATACCTTATTTTTGAGCAGTTTCTATCATCAACAATTTGTCATCATTATTTTTTTAATCGGTTTGGTATTTTATAAGTTTGCTTAAAAATTGTAATTTATAACGCTTTTCGCTCACTTCATCTTTTTAAATTTGGAATTTTCTTTCGACTGTTCTTAGAAATCAGTTGCATCTTGTAAGTAAATACCATGCCATATTTCAATGTGTTAGACCCCTCAGTTGTGCAAAAAACGCAAATTAGAACATGTTTTGTTTTTGCAACCCTCAGATGTTAGTGACAGCAACATAAAATATAACCTATATTATAGCAGGGACTGTCACCATTGATTTGCAACCATTACTTTTGAAATAGCTTTGGTATTTCCAGAGATTGAGTAGAAATCGCAATTTACAACGTTTTTAGGACGCTTTTCGCGCATTTTCACCGCTTTTTAAATTTCCAATTTTTTCGAAACTGTTCTTAAAGATCATTTATATCTAATAAATATGTACCTTGCCTAATTTTAAGTTGCTAGCCACTACCGATCACAAAAATCGAAATTTAGAACGCTTTTTTGCTCCTGCAACGTCTAGGTGATAGTGATACCGACATAAAATAGCGTCTATGTAGGAGCAGAGGCTGTCAGCATCAATTTCCTACCATTACGTTTGAAATCAGTTTGATTCTTCCTGAGATATTGCTGACAAATCGGCATTTAGAACGTTTTTAGAACGCTTTTCGCGCATTTTGCTCCTGCATCTCCTCTGGAGTAGTGAAAACAGATATAAAATATAGCCTATCATGGAGAAAGATCTGTCACCTTCATTTGTACACCATTATATTTGAAATCGGTTCAGTATTTTCTGAGATTGCATAGAAATCGCAATTTAGAAAGGTTTTTACAACGCTTTTTGTGCATTTTGACATACTTTAAAATTTTGTTTTTTTTTTAGGAAATGTCCTTAGAGACCATTGATATCTTATAACTAACTACCATTCCAAATTTCACGATTCTAGGCCCTTCCGTAACGCAAAAACCGCAATTTAGAACGTTTTTCTCCTGCATCCCCTTTCGGGTAGTGACACCGACATAAAACATAGCCCATGTTGGAGCAAGGGTTGTCACCATCATTTTGACGCCATTATTTTTTAGATCGGTTTGGTATTTCCTTAGATTGTGTAGAAACCCCCATTTAGAACGTTTTTTAGAACGCTTTTCACGCATTTTCACAATTTCAAATTTCGAATTGTTTAAGAACTGTTCTTAAAAATCCTTTATATCTAATAAGTAGTTAATATTTCAAATTTCATATTTCTAGGCCCTTCAGTAACGCAAAAATCGCATTTTTAGAACGTTTTTTGCTCCTGCACCCCCTTTAGTGTAGAGGCACCGACATAAAGCATAGCCTATCTTGGAGCAAGGGTTGTCACCATCATTTTGACACCAGTATTTTTTAAATTGGTTTGTTATTTCCTGAGATTGTGTAAAAACTACCATTTAGAACGTTTTTTAGAACGTTTTTTGCTCCTACACCCCCTTTGGTTTAGTGGCACCAACATAAAACATAGCCAATCTTGCAGAAAGGGTTGTTACCATCATTTTGACACCAATATTTTTTAAATCGGTTTGGTATTTCCTGAGATTGTGTAAAAACTACCATTTAGAACGTTTTTTAGAACGCTTTTTGTGCATTTTCATCCCTTTTAAATTTCAAATTGTTTAAGAACTGTTCATAGACATCATTTATATCTTATAAGTAACTAATATTCCAAATTTCATATTTTTAGGCCCTTCAGTAACGCAAAAATCGCATTTTTAGAACGTTTTTTTGCTCCTGCATCCCCTTTGAGGTAGTGGCACTGACATAAAATATAACCTATGTTCTAAGTTGGACTAACACCATCATTTTGATACCATTACTTTTGAAATCGATTCGGTAGCTCCAGAGATTACCTCTAACAAACAAACAAACTTTACTTCTTTATAATATTAGTATAGATATACTTTGCAATAAAATGCTGATTTGGGTGGACTTTCTGCTGAAAATTCCTTCATGAAAACATTTCATTTATTAACATAATCAAATTAAACCTCGTGAAATTGATCTCCTTCTTCACCCCCCCCCCCCCTTTCTTTATCCTTTTATGAGTTTCTCCATCTTCACTGTTCGTTTTTTTTTTTTTTCAAAAGAAGGCAGATGGCCCACTGTCTTTAGTAATGTGGACTATGGTGATTTCAAGTTAAGTTAGAAAACTTAACCAATCTGCTGATTTTCGCCAACGTCTTATAACGGTGGATGAAACATGAAACCGCCATTATTCACTAGCGATGAAACAGCAATCTAAACAATGTGAAAGAGCAGCTGAAATTGCGCCAAAGAAAGTGAAAACGGTTCCATCTGCTGGAAAAGCCATGGATACGGTTTTCGGAATTCACAAAGTGTGGTGACCATAGACCACCGGCAAAAAGGTAGAATCGTCACCGGACAGTGTTATGCATTTCTACGGGACCAATTAAAGAGTGCTTATTCCGACAAAACGTCCATACCTGAACAAAAAAAAAGTGTTCTTTAACACATTCGTTAACACATGCCTGTAGTTTTCGCTACGAAAGTCAATGACCTACGCTCTGTAGTGCTTCCACATGCACTGGATTTTGCTCCCAGCGATTATTTCCTTTTCTCAAGCCTGAAGAAATGGCTCGGTAGTCGGAAATTCACTTCAAAATATGGGGGTAAAGCAGAGACCATCACTTCATTTCCAAAGTTAGATAAGGCTTATTATACTGAAGATAATAAAAAGTCGGAAACTCGTTGGTTTAAATTTTATAAGTTGTAAGGAACTACGTTAAAAAAAAATGAAATATTGTCAAAATTTTTCTATTTTCTTTGTCGGGCTGATAACCTTTCGAAACACACTCGGTATCGACATCAAATTTTATTTTCCCTCCAAAGAAAAAGGCAGAGTTCATGAAAAATGCGGGTCCTAGTTGTAATTAAAATTCGACCCCCTCATGCTGAGAACATGACACTATAAAACTTGGTAAAACGGAAACATAAACAATAGGTGCGAAATACCTTTTTAGATGGGTTATTTGCGTCTTTGCAGATACAATTGCCGAGTATTTTTAGGGGAATAATGAGAATTCCGTTAAACCAGGGTTCCGTTACAGCTACGTATCAGAAAATAAATTTGTTAGCTAGCAGACATTTATAAAATGCAATATTTTACCATACAGTCTCCTTATTTTCAGTTTAACATTATTATAGTTAATGATAAATTTTCGCGTTTCCTTACCGTTACAAAAAATATCTTTAGGTTACCTTTGAGAACACACACAACACTGTAAAAAAAAAGACTAAAGTACGGAAATACTACTGGCAATCTAGATGCCAGTACTATTTCCTTATTTTAAAGGAAATATTTTACGGTAAATTACACAAAATTTTCCGTTTTTTCTGGAATTTAACGGATTTTTTCTGTAAATTAAAGGGAAAAAGTTCCGTTAAAATACGGAAATAGTACTATCGTCTAGATTGCCAGTAGTATTTCCGTAATTTAGTCCTTTTTTTACAGTGTAGTAACGGGGAAAAAATGTAAGCGCTAATGTTAAGTCTATGGGAGCGTTATTTTCAAATATCTCGCACCCTTTTTAATATTTTAAAATGAAATTTTTTGCATAGGATAGCTGAGAACGAACTACAACCGGGCTGTTTTTGACTTTTTTGATTTTGGTTAGAGATATTTAAAAAAAAAATTACTTATACTTTCGAAACTTGTGGAATCGGTTCTGAAATTGAAACTATCATAATAAAAGAAAACTATAACTAAAATCGAAAAAGTGAAACCTAGCCTGGTTGTTGATCGCCCTCAGCTATCCATGCAAAAAAAAAAAAAAAAAAAAAAAAAAAAAAAAAATCATCATTCAAAAATATTAAAATCAAAGCGAGAAATTTGAAAATAACGCCCCCATAGACTTTAAAATTAGCATTTTCATTTCTTCCCGTGCATGGAGCGGGCTCTTAACAAAAAATATGTTACACAGGACAAATTTCGCATTTTCTGCGACTTTTAAAGGTATACTGTCCCCATAAAAATGACAAATATTAAAAATAATAAATATTAATTTTTTTTTTAAGTTTCGAACAAATTGATCAACACTTTTAAAGTTAACAATCTTTAAAACTTACGAATTCTAAGTTCTTGTTAAAACTTAGTAAATTTAAATTGTTCAAATTATGAAAAATTAAAATAATAAAGTCATCAATGTTCTTAGGCATGTTTTAACGGCATGAAAAATATGCTAAAAATTAATATAATAAGAAAATGAGTAATACAGATGAAAATCAACTTTCAGGAATTTCTACCAATTAACGGAAGTGTATTTGCATTCTTTTGTACAGCCCTTACATTAGCAACAAGATTTTATACACGTCACATGTTAAGATAAAATTTATTCCAGTATAAACATGCTCAAAACTACTTAAATCGCACTTCCAGAATTTATCATCCATAGGCGTGCATGCATACAATTCTCTGGATAGCCTTGTATATTATTATATTTAGTTTTTTCTTTCGGAACCGGTTGGAATCCGTTCTGAAATTGAAACTATCCTAATATTATAAAAAAAACTAAAACCAAAATCGAAAAAGTAAAAACTAGCCTGGTTGTTGATCGTCCTCAGCTGTCCAATGCAAAAATCTATTAAAATAAAGCGAGAAATTTGAAATTAACGCCCCCATAGACTTAAAATTAGAGTTTTTATCTCTTCCCGTGTCTGAAGTGGGCTCTTAAAGAAAGATGTGGACAAATTTCGCATTTTCTGCGGCTGTTAAAGGTGTACTTTTTTGTTAAAATTAACAAATATTAAAAGTAATAAATATTAACAATATTCCTTTAAAGTTTCAAACAAGTTGATCAAAACTTTCAAAGTAAACATTCTTTAATACTTACTAACTTTAAGTTTTTGTTAAATCTTAGTAAATTTAAATTGTTCAAATTATTGAAAAATTAAAATGACAAAGTCTTCAATGGATATTCTTAGGCTTATTTTAACGGCATGAAAAAATGATAAAATTTAATATAATAAGAAAACGATTAATGCAGATTAAAGTAAACTTTCAGCAATTTCTACCAATTAACGCCAGTATATTTGTATTATTTTGTACAGCCCTTGCATTCGAACAAGTTTATATACACGCAACATGTTAAGATCAAAATTATTGCAGTATAAACATGCTTAAAACAACTGAAATCGTACTTCCAGAAATTATCATTCATAGGCGCGCGCATGCATCCAATTCTTTGAATAGCCTTGTATATTATTATATTTATATTTTACAAACAGTTTCTAATTATAGTTGAACTTGAAAATGTAGAATTTAATTTAAAAAAATTAGCAATTCACTCTCATTCTCAGCAATTCTTCCTAGTTCTTTTGCGTAGCCCTATACACGGTCTATAGAAATCATATGTATAATCTAGTATTAAAAAAGTATATCATAGGTGAAAACTGACTTTTAGCAATCATCCCTAATAGAGAATACTTCGTATACAGTATTGTATCCAGCAACTTTTATGTGCCCCTGTAAATGAAATAAAATGTGATTCACATCATATTCTAATGTAAGCATCTTGTAGTGAACCACAGTAACATATATGAATTTCATCTTGTTTAAAATGTTGAAACAGAACTAAAACACACCGCGAGCAGTTTTTTCTGTAATAAAACTGAATTCTTTTCTGTGATACTGTAAATGAATGATAAATGCTTTGCAACCCCTTCAGCAAACATGTTAGTACACCTCATGAATTCATATCCATTTCGCTATGTTTACAACAGAGAAACATTATTAAAATACGCCGTAAAACGTTTTTTCTTCATAGTCGGCAATATAAAGAAATGTACTTTTGAATTCCCCTGTACACGAACCTGTGCACTTCAAAAAGGTGCATAGATTTTATGTTTAAATTGCTTTACATCATTAAAATACGCCGCAAATGATTTTTCCACATAGGCCATAATATAAAAGAATACTTTTGAATGTCCATGTCATGAAGTATAAATTATTACACACTTCAACAACGTATTTCAGTTACATCACAATCCAAGTATATGCACGCTAGTTAGAGTACGGACAGACAAGCAGCCAAGCCCAACTCATAAACATTTTTCAACTATGTTGGAGAGTGCTAAACATCTGAGTACCCGTCCAAAAGTTTTGTGTTGGATATACATATAGAAAATACAGAGGGCGTAGAGAAAAACGCGGGACCTAATAGTAATTAAAATTCGACCCCCTCATGCTAAAAACATGACACTATAAACCTGGTAAGATGAAAACATAAACAATAAGTGCGAAATACCGTTTTAGGTGGGTTTTTTCCGTCTTTGCACATACAATTGTAAGATATTTTTAGGGGAATCTTGAAAATATTCCATTTAAACCAGGATTCCGTTACAATACGTATTGAAAAATAAATTTGCTAGTTTACAGACTTTTATAAAATGCTATATTTTACCTTATAGTCTCATAACTTTTAGTTTTACATTATTATAGTTAATGATAAATTTTCCCGTTTCCTAACAGTTAAAATAATACCTTTACGTTACATGAGAACCCACACTAGTAACGAGGAAAAATATGAAAGCGCTAATGTTAAGTCTATGGGAGCGTTATTTTCAAATATCTCGCTTCCTTTTTAAAAATTTAAAATGATTTTTTTTTTGCATAGGATAGCTGAGGACGCTCTATAACCGGGCTAGTTTTTAGTTTTTCGAATTTGGTTTCAGCTATTTAAAAAATATATATATACTTTTACTTTCATAACCGGTTGGAATTCGTTCTGAAATTTAAAATATCCTAATATAAAAAAAAAAAAAAACTGAAACAAAAATCGAAAAGGTAAAAACTAGCCTGATTGTAGATCACCCTCAGCTATCCTGTGCAAAAAACATCATTCAGTAATATTAAAATCAAAGCGAGAAATTTCAAAATAACGCCCCCATAGACTTAATATTAACCTTTTCCTTTCTTCTCGTGTCTGAAGTGGGCTCTTAAAAAATGATGTGTCACACAGGACAAATTTCGTTCTCGACTGTTAAAGGTGTACTGTCCCCTTAAAAATAATAAATATTAAAGTAATGAATATTAAAAGTATTTCTTTAAAAATTTGAACAAGTTGATCTACAATTTTAAAGTTAACAATCTTTAAAACTTACCAACTTTAAGTTCTGCTGATTTTTAATTAAAAAAACTGTTTTTCGAAATTAAAATGTTAAATTGTCGAATATTTTATACATATACAAGAATAGGAAACTTGAAACCCAGTCTCCTGGCCAGTCCACAAACATGTTCTAGCAAATTCTGACTTCGTAATTTTATTATTTGTTAACTATTTTAACTTAAAATTACTTTAAAAACAACACGTCTATTTTTTTTACCGTTTTACTTAATAAACCAATATTGAATTCAGGGGGTAGCACGGGGGGGGGGGACATCCACCTCCCGGAGCGATGAGTTGTCTCCCCCCCCGGAAGATTCGATATTTTGCATTTTCAATGGTCAAAAAGTGCAATTTCCCCCTAGAACTCTATTATGCCCCCCCCCCCCCCCCCCGGAGCCTCGGAAATCCCTCCCTGATAAAAGTGACTGAATTCAACACTGTAATAAACTCGGGCTGAAATTTTGTCCCCTAGTAACTTGTACATGTTTTACCTCCCTGTATACGGCTCTAAAATTTTATGTATACAAAGTAAATGCGTAATATCCTTCGTTATTCATAGAAATATAGAATTTGAAATATTTCATTCTTTCAAGAGTATTTTGTCAAAATTAAACAATAATCGTAGAAAAGAATAAATCCAAAGTATAAATAGGAGTGATCTATTTTACCACGTTACAATAATCCAATCACACCAAAGGAAATATGAAATAGTTTCCATTTGCTAAAATGTGTCGGTCTTAGCCAATCAGATTTTTAATAGGGCGGTGTTTTCATGTCCGATATGGGGCCGGCAACATATCATTACGAGGCCGTTTTTGACACATGTTTCATCAAAATCTTTACAAATTTTGCTCAGCCTAATTGTAGTAGAACTATTGAAAGCATATTATTGGAAAGCTTAAACTCTATATTTTCGTTGTTATTAAAAAAATTTTCCTGAATTTTGCTGATATGAATGTTATAAGACTAAAAAGGACACAACACCTCGAATTTCACTGGATCCTAAATTGACAGGATCCTGAGAATTAAACTACAACGAAAATCGGAAAAGTAAAAAATAGCCCGGAAACAGATAGTCCTCAGCTATCCTGTGCAAAAAAAATCATTTAAAAATATTAAAAATCAAGCAAGATATTTGAAAATATTGTTGCTATAGACTTATCATTAGCGTTCGAACTTCAAGCCGTGACTAGTGTGGCCTCTTAACAAACAATTTCCAGATTCGTGAAAATCGTTTGCTTTTGCCGAGGAGAAGTGCTGCTCGCCAAATTGCTTGCCGCTTTCGTCTTTTTACGCCAATTATTCGAAAGTATTTTATTTTTTTTTACAGATTTTCTACTATAATTCCGCCGCTAATTTTAACGGATCCTTCATTACATACATGAGTACATTCACTAGCATTTTTTCAACATATTCTGAGTATGCCCAGTATGGAGACCTTCCTTGTTAGTTTATTAATTAAAAGATGAAACCAACGTTAAAATGTAGAGCTTACTCATCTCCATTATAAATTTGACTCTCTATTATAAATTTTTGTTTATTTCCTAACATTGATGGGTAAGTTATGTGCAGATATGTAAACTTTACGAATTTAAGGGACCATACATTACATTAAAGTTGAAGTTCACTTTCCTACCATTTCTTGTTTACAAAATTCTAAGCAAGTAAGCGATATAATTATAAATTTCCAGATAAGCATAGTTTCTGTTGTTAACTGGTCATTATTTTATCATTATTAATACTTTTAGCCACAATTACCATTACTCGGCATTCAAATTCGTTCTTCAAAATTGACACAATCCCCAAACGCATTTTTAACTCTCATTTGATGTGTTTTTTCACAAAAGAGCGGTGATAATTTAGTAGATTTAAGGTAAATGAGAAATGGCAAATCGAAAGGAAAAAAATATAGGAATTCGTATTTAGAGTCCCAAAATTTTGTAAAAATGAATATGTATATTGTGCTTTCAAAAAATTAAATTATAGCAGTAGTATAGAAAATCATAAACTATAAGCTTTGGTGCAAAGAACTTCACCCGGCATTTTTTAAAACGTAAATTAATGACTTGCGTTCGGAATCATTTTTTTCCACTTGAAGGTGATGAAATACCCCAGGAGAAAAATAATTTTCATCTTTGTATATTTCATCTAATTTATTTTTCAGGCTTATTTTTATTATTTATTTTATGTATGTATTTATATATTCGCTGCAATGCATCTGTGGTAATTTAAAATCCTGATGATTGTTTTGGGATTTGCCTTATTGCTGAAACATGAATAAAATTATTTTTGAAGTAGGTGAAGGTGATGTAATATCACGCGTATACCTTGTTATTGAATATATTACTTGAATAACGGGAAATAGTCTAATTTTATTTTTCGTGGAACTTATATATGATTAGAGTTTTCTTTTCTTGTTTGTTCGTTTGCAAATAAAATTATTTTTAATTTTTTAATCAAGATATGCAAAAATTCATTTTTTATGTTGATTTTGTAATTTTAATATTAACCGCTTGTCTGATTATCCCGAGTTATCTCGCGTTGGAATATATAACAATTATTATCCCGAGAAAACACGGGCGTGGCATAATTTGTCAGTACAATTTGTTTTCACTTTTTTACTCTGTCTGAAGATAAAATTAATTATATATAATTTTTGATTGGCAGTTTTCCAAGTTTTGTGATGTAAAATGCAAATGATAAAATGCAATAATGTGTAAAAAAATGCGATGATTTTTTACCATTTTCTTTTCCAAAAAAAATTGGTAAGGGAAGCAGTTGAATGTTAAATTGTGTAAAGTATTGTTATTGTAGCTGTTAACCCCTTAACCTACGATTTACGTTTCAACAGGGGTGCAGAAAATGTATCTACTCCCAGCATTTCCCCCAATTCACATGAAAATTTCCCCAAAATTTTACGATATGTTATAAGTAAATGCTGTATTACGGTAGGTATTGAAAATTTATTTTTCCAATATTTCTCAACTTATGCGCAGATATATATGACAGGGTGATTCTGAGTAAAAAAGAAAAAATCTGAAATTCACTGCTAGTTTTCCGAAAGGTTACAGCAGAGTGGAGGAAATCCACTCCCAGCACTATGTTTTTTACGCGACCCTTTGACGAAATTTGCGTTTTTTAGCGACCTTTTGACGAAATTTGCGGTTTTTCGCCTTCCTTTTGACGAAATTCGCGGTTGTATTGCTATCTTTTGATGAAATTCGCGGTTGTTTTGCGATCGTTTAACGAAATTCGCAGTTTTATCGTGGTCTTTTGACGGAATTTGCGATCTTCTAACAAAATTTGCGATTTTTTCGCCCCTTTTGACGGAATGCCCGGTTTTGTTTCGCGATCTTTTGACGAAGTTTGCGTTCATTTCGCGATATTTTGACGAAGTTTGCATTCATTTCGCGATCTTTTGACGAAATTTTTCGGTAGTTTCGCGATCTTTTGACGAAATTTGAGGTTCTTTCGCGATCTTTTGACAAAATGTGGTTTATTTCGCGATCTTTTGACAAAATATGCGTTCATTTCGTGATCTTTTGACGAAATATGCGTTCATTTCGCGATCTTTTGGCGAAATATGTGTTCATTTCGCGATCTTTTGACGAAGTTTGCGTTCATTTCGCGATCTTTTGACGAAAATTTTCGGTAGTTTCTCGATCTTTTGACGAAACTTGCCGTTCTTTCGCGATCTTTGACGGAACTTGCGGTTCTTTCGCGATCTTTTCACGAAACTTGCCGTTCTTTCGCGATCTTTTGACGAAACTTGAGGTTCTTTCGCGATCTTTTGACAAAATGTATGTTTATTTCATGATCTTTTGACAAAATTTGCGTTCATTTCGCGGTCTTTTGACGAAACTTGCGGTTCTTACGCGATCTTTTGACAAAATTTGCGTTCATTTCGCGATCTTTTGACGAAACTTGCGGTTCTTTCGCGATCTTGTGACGAAATTGACGTTTTTCTGTAATTCTTGGACAGAATTCGCGGTATTTTTATGTCCGAATTTTCGGATTGAAGACCGATTTTTTTTTTTTAATTTTCGAAACCAAATGCCTTAAATTTTCGGAAAATTAGGAACCGAGTCACCCCTGATATATGGTACATATTATTCTGAGATCGATTTTGTTAAGGTCGCCATACGGGTCTTTTTATTTGTAATGAAATTTTTCTATCAGGAAATTATAGAATTCGTTGTTAAATTTGAAACCTATTGCGTATGTTTCTGCAAAATTTCCCCAAGTGGTTAAAATTTCCCTCGATCCTAGATCGCCGGATGGGACATATTCTGCATCCCTGCGTTTCAACAGCCTGGGTCCAAAACGTAAACGAGATCGCGCGGCCTTCGAGCCATTCCACGGTTTGGCAAATCAACTGACAAAGTATAATACTGAGAACAAAGTATAAATACTGATTGTAAATATCACAAGCCATGTCCGTGGTATTTGCATTTGGCTCGATCATTGTACCAGGGACCACGCCCGTAATATTTACATTTGGCTCGGCCGATGTACTGCGGGCCAGTACCGTGATAATCAGTTTTGGCCCGAATACAAGACCACGTGTCTCACACGTAGTTGTAGGTTAAGGGGTTAATTGTAATATTGATGACTTCTGAAACTTTCGCGTTATTTTTTACATCGTACAGAAATAATTCAGTCAATGCCCAAATTTTTATACGGAAACTAAACTCCGAATAAAAACTTTTTATTCGGAAAAACTTCCGAATTTTTGAATGAAAGGAAAACGTGTCTTTATTATTTGCGTAAAATTTAAAAACGAAATGGCATAATAACATAAATTTTCTACTAAAATATTTAAAGTTGAATTATTTTCCATTTAACTGTTTTTTACCGCATATAAATTAATATCTTCACAAAAACTGGCTATATTGCAAACTGAGATAACAAAGAAAAATAAGCAAATTTAATTTTTTTAATGTCCCTTAAAAAAAAAAAAAAAAGCTATATTAGTATGAAAAATATTAAAATGTTAAATTTTAAATGTAAAATTTAAATAATTTCTAATTAAAAATATTTTCAAGCTTTTAATGTCTAATTTTGATTCTGTCCCTGGAAAGTTGTTTTCTTGGCCTGACAAATACTATTCCCAGTTTATTAAATTTCATCTTACTTTTAAGATTCTAAATCAGTGTTGTGTTGGTTTTATCTGGACAAAACTCATTTTGAATGAAAAGAAAAAGATAAAAACTTATTTTGTTAAATGATAAATTTAATGCAACATTTCGACGGGATTGTCGAAATAATATTTAACGTTATTTAATTAATACAGCATTTGGAAAAGTTTGCAAATATTTTACTCTGTGTGTACTTTATATAATACTATATTATATAATATTATACTTTAATTTTCATTACTTTATAATCTAACAGCACAGAAATTTCTGATGCTAAGCAATTATTGCAAGTAATCGATAAATTAGTTCGATCTACATTGAGGTTAGAGTCAAATTATTTCCATTTGCCAATTCGTTGCATATTTATTCTGCTTATTTTATATTTGACTGCTAATAATGCATCCTATATGTATGTATATACGATGGTTGTATGATCCAGTACTAGAAATTAAGGTATAAATCTGTTTTGAAATTACTGAGTTTCTCTCTGCAATAATATGTCATGGTTAAACTTCAAGAGAATTTTGGGAGGGTTTTTTTTTTTCATACAATTATTTAAATTTTACAAAAAAAAAAAAAAAAAAAAAAAAAAAAAATCATGCCAGATAAAGTAATAAAAATTAACCAAATTCAATGATAATAAATAAAAATTAATTATAATTGAAATAAAAATTATTTTAAGTAACATTTATCAAATTTAAAATCTATTTCATTAGCGGAGCTGAAATCAAAAATGCTTATAATTCTTGTAAAAATTAGATAGATCTGAGCTGCGATGTATACAGGACGATGGTAAAGTATGCAGGCATGAAAGAGTTCCTCCTAAAGGAGGAATTCCACCTTTTTTAATACAATTTTGGACATTCTCTGAATCGATGCAAAAATGCAAAGAAAATGTTGAAAGCATGTAGGAGGGTGGGGGGGGGGGATCTGGTAAATTTAATCCTCAGACATTTTATCTACTTAAACCCTTGGAGTTTTTGAACTGCAGTGCAGAAGAACTATCAGGTAAAAGGTTAGCTTATGCTATCTGAAAATTATCTATATATAAACTTGGTTTATGGCGTCAGATGCCGCCATCCGAAGAATCTACAACAGTCCTTTTCCATTTTTTCTGGTCAAGGGTCCATTCCTCTTCCAGACATCCATCCCTTATTGCCTTTGCAATATCATACATCTAGTTCTTTCGTGTTCTTTCCCGTTTCCTTTTTTTGTTTGTTTCATAATTGAATGTGATTTTGGGTAGTCTTTCATCATTCATTCTTTTAACGTGACCATACCAGATTAATTGCTTTTTTATTTTTAATATCATCTAATACGGTTCCCTTTATTTTCATCATTTCCTTGATTCTGTCATTTCTTATTCTTGATATCCTGCATGATCGACTTAGGGCGTCCATTTCTACTGCCGCTAATTTCTTTCTTTCTGTCTCCATAATTCTCCACCCTTTTACTCCATATAACAATATGCTCTATACAATAAAGTTGTATACATTATACTTTCTTTTCCTAGAAACCTCCTTACTTCACCAAATAGAATTTAATAGTTTTACAGCCTTTCTCCCCTGACAAATTCTGTATTTAATTTCCTGTGAGTCTCTTCCTTCTCTATTAATGTGACACCTAAATATCCACAATGCTTACAGCTTTCTTTTATCTATTATCTAAATGAAGTTTTTTAAAGTGTCTTTCCAGAGTGAAAATTTTTTAGACTTTAAGTTGGTATAAAGTTCTTTTTGAAATAGAATATTTTGTCACATTTATACAACAATTTTGAGTATTTTCTGTGATGTATTTCTGGCTCATTTTGATGTGTATGTATTTAACATGGAGAATTTTTTCTCTTATAAAAGAGAGAAAATCTTGAAAAATTAATCACTGTACTTCACATAAAATTCATCAGATATACTTGAATTTACAATTTTAGCAAACTGCCTTCCATATTCTTTTTTGACTGAATGAACCTATACATTTATTGTTAGTTTAATGCTTTTATATATATATATATATATATATATAATTTTCTAAGTTATAAAAAAGAAAACAACAGTTATACGTACAATATTTCATTTTATTGTATAAATACCTGTTAAAATGTGTCTAAATTACAAGAATCTCCCGCCATTGTATAAAGAGGGGGAAAAAATTCCATCTTTTTTTCTGTTTCTTGCCTGAGTATGGATTAATGAAAAAAAAAATAAATAAAAGATTTATTGTCACTTTAAATTGGAAATTCCATGTGCATTTTTATAGACGTTTATTTTTCGCGTAAGATACCATTTTTATCTAACATAATTCATAACTTCTAAAAACATGTCGTTTTAAAGTAAGGAAGCGACGCTCAAAAAAAAAAAAAAAAAATTCTTTGTCGTGTTTTCCCATTTTTCGTTGTTACAATTTTTTTTATGAACAAAAATATTCAGGCTGTCACTCCCCCGATGCTCTGTCGGGAAATGCTAACAGCTTTTACGACACCCCTTGTTGAGTTTAACACCTGAGCACAAAACGAAATGGTTTATTATACATTTTATTTTTATTAAGTTCTCATTGAGTGGCAACGTTTTCTTGAAGATGCAAATGGGAATGAACTCAAAGTGAATGTTGTGTTTATAAAAAGTTTGTGCCGGGCGGTCTGACTTTTTTTTTTCCCCCCCCTTACATAATCTTTTGTCAATTGTGGTATAGAAATCGTTTGATGGGCAACTGAACGAATGCTGAGAAACGTGAATTTGAAAGTTATTCATGTTTATTATATCTCTCAGTAGGCGTTATAAAACCAAAACTTCAATCGCTGTCATATTGCGGAAGAAATGTGCTATTATTGTGACAGTTTAATGACTTCTATTTTTCAAAGATATTTTTAGATATAGTTTATCCTCCACCCTCAACACTCGCTCTAAAACAAGCCTCCTTGATTTTATAGCTGTAAAAAAATATAATAAACAAATAAGTATTTTAGAGGTTTTCTCTTTTCTTTTTTTTCTTCTTAAAAATATCATTTTAACCCATTTATGCCTGATTTTTTGTTTTCTCAAATTTGTTGGTAAAATCACTTTAAAATGTTGCAAAATGAACTGGAAAAATACTAAAAAAAATTACGCTAAAATATTTTTGTATTTATTTGATAAAATGTAAACGTACTAAATATGGGAATATCCATATGTGGAAAAGTGCATAATTATATGTTTTGTCTAAATTTGTATAAATTAAACTTTTAAATTGTGTATTATATACTATAATTAGTATTTTTTTTTAATTATTAAAAAAATATATTTATTTCTTTACAGAGACTAATAACATTATGAGTATTATTAATAATAAATTAAGAATAATCGTATTTGAGGCTAAAAAACAGTTTATTTCAAAGTCATCTTGAAAAGGACTTTAAATAAATAACTATCCCCTAAAAGGCTAATAGAAATATGTGCCCATTTGCACCTAGCGCCCTATATTTTTTGTACGTTACAAACATGCATAAAAAAAGACTTGAATATGTAATTTCTTAATAAAAAAAAAATGTATTTCAAAGAAGTCTACAAGCTATGATTATGATTTATTTATCTGGATCCTTGATACAAACTAGTTGGATGTGCCAATCCCAATACTTTCTTCTATCCTATATATCTTAATATTTAAAAACTAGTTACACATGTTAATACTTCAATATTATTAGTTCATTACAATACCAACTTTGATTTTCATCTTAAATTTCTACTTCAGTCAATTAAATTAACTAAAAAAGAGTTAATCTATATCATGACATTTGTTAAAATTAATAGTTTTTCCTTATTCTGTTGTTATCAGATGTTTGCGAATAGCTGGCTTAGCAGGAAGTGAGTTCCCGCCTTTGCACGAACCGCCGATGGACAATAGAACTACGAAAAATCAAGAAAAGTATACAAAAATCGCTATCACAGAGCCCCTTTACCACGCGATATTTCCAAATTCCAGGAGGACCTATTGGCCAAAGCCAAAAACATGCACAAAAAATTTGGTTCAATTGTAAGCATAATTTTATATACTTTTCGATTGTACAATAAGGAAAATGGTACAGACATCGTAATTATAGCGCCCCCTTCCAGCGGAATTTTTCCAAATTCAAGGAGGACCTTCATGCCATGACCAAAAAGAAACACAAAAAACTTGGCTCAATTCTATGCGTAACTTCATACACTTTTCGATGGTACAATATTCAAAATGGCACAAAAATCGCTATTACAGCGCCCCCTACCGGCGATTTTTTTCCAAATTAAGGAAGTACTTGCTTGCCGTAGCCAAGAACTTAAAATAAAAATTAGGTTCAATTCTATGCATAACTTCATACACTTTTCGATGGTACAATATGCAAAATCGCTATTACAGCGCCCCCTAGCAGCGATTTTTTTCCAAATTCAGGGAGGACCTGCTTGTCATAGCCATACACTTAAAATAAAAATTTGGTTCAATTCTAAACATAACTTCATAAACTTTTGGATGGTACAATATTCAAAATCGCACAAAAATCGCTGTTACAGCGCCCCCTGCCGGCGAATGTTTCCAAAATCAGGGAGGATCTGCTCGCCAAAAACTTAAAATTAAAATTTGGTTCAATTCTATGCATAACATCATACACTTTTGAATGGTACAATATTCAAAATCGCTATTACAGCGCCCCCTACCGGCGAATTTTTTCCAAATTCAGGGAGGACCTACCTGCCATATCCAAAAAACTTAAAATAAAAATTTTGTTCAATTCTATGCATAACTTCATATACTTTTGTATGGTAGAATATTCAAAATCGCTATTACAGCGCCCCTTACCGGCGAATTTTTTCAAATTCAAGGAGGATCTGCTTGCCATAGCCAAAAACTTAAAATAAAAATTTGGTTCAATTCTATGCATAACTTCATACACTTTTTGGTGGTACAATGGCGACAGACAGACGGACACACGGACAGACAGGCATTTTCTATAAACATGTTTTTGGGGATCTCTGACCCTTAAAACATGTAAATCCGTCGACAACCGGAAGTCGAAAAAAAATTTCGATTACAATACTTTCTTTTGTTGAAGATAGAAGAAAGTAAAAATACAAATAAACTTACTTTTAACATTTAGCTATCTTCAAAAATGAAAAATCTATAAACACAGAAAAAAGGCCTTCATTTAAGCTAGGGGTGCATAACTTTTTTTAGAGAAGGGCCACTTACAAAAATACCTAGGTTGTCGAGGGCCACATTAGTAACACGGGGATTATTCTATTTTGGGGAGGTGATCTGTGGTCTATAATCAGAAAACATGGTTTCAGAGGGGCAGCAAAATCAACAAAATTCGTTTTTTTCCCCGCCTAATCGATGAAATTCGCTATTTTTTGCGCCCGATGGACGAAATTATCAATTTTTACACGCCCGATTGACGAAATTCGCGATTTTTTTAGCCCGATCGACAAGACTCGTGATTTTTCCGTGCCCGAACAACAAGATTTGCGTTTTTTCCGACTCTGATCGACGAAATGTGCGATTTTCCCGCACCTGATCAACAAAATTCGCGTTTTTTTTTTTCGTGGCACACCAACGAAATCCGCGATTCTTCTTATCCCTATCTACAAAACTTGCGATTTTTCTGAACCCAATCGACAAAATTCGCTATTTTTCCTAACCCAGTCGACAAAATTCGCGATTTTTCCGAGAACGATCGACAAGACTCGCGACTTTTTTTTCGTGCCCGATCGACGAAATTTGAGATTTTTCCGCGCCTGATCAGCGAAATTTGCGATTATTAACTGGCTCTGGTGAAATTTGCAAATTTTTTCCGCGCTAAATTGACGAAATTCGCGATTATTTCTCTCGATTAGCAGACAAACACGCGATTTTTTCCGCAGCCGATATTTTAGATTATTCCTCTCCTAATCGACAAAATTTGCCATTTTTGCACATCCGGTCGACGAAATTCCCGATTCTTAACTGACGAAATTTGCAATTTTTTTCCCGCGGCAAATTGACGAAATTGACTGTTTTTTCTCGCGACTGACAAAACTCACGATTTTTTCGCAGCCGATCAACAGAATTTTCAATTTTTCCGCGCACCATCAACCAAATTAACGATTTTTCCGTGCCCGACGAACGAAATTTACGATTTTTCCTAGCCCGATCGACGCAAAATCTCGCGATTTTTTTCGTGGCTGATCGACGAAATTTGCAATTTTTTGCGCCTGATCGACAAAATTCGCGATTCGGCTGGCGAAATTTTCAACTTTTCTCCCGGCAAATTGACGAAATTCACGATATTTACTTGCGACCTATAGTCAAAAATTGTCGTTTTTCCATTTATAAATTAACGAAACTCGCGGGCCACACGCTAACCCATCGCGGGCCACAGGTTGTGCATCCCTAATTTAAGCGAATAAATATCCATCTTATGCTGTCATCTATTGGTAATAGATAAAGACATTTATAGACAATTACTTCATACAATATTCATGTTGTAAAGAAGAAGAAAATTATAAAAATTTATTAAAATTCGAAACGTCCCAAAAATGTGACGCTAGGCATAAATGGGTTAATAATTCATGCCTATCTTTTAAACCGTATTTTTTATATTCTTTTATCATCAGGTATTAACGATTTAATTCTGATTGAGTGGCACGTTTTCTTCAAAATACAAATGGGAAATAAACTCTACTTTTCTTCATTTTTTGTCAGTGGTTGTACAGAAATCTTTATCATGGGCAATTGACAAAAGCGGGGAAATATGATTTTGAACGATATTGATGTTTATTCTCTTTTCCTATTGGCGGTGCAAAATCGAAATTTGAATTGCGGAAATTTTTTTACTAGGTTGAGCAAAAAGTTCTGGGAAATTTGTGAAAATTGCGTTGTTATGCGCAAATTAACAACAAGGATAATTCTTTAAAGTAGAGACCATCATAGTCCACGAATTTCTGCCACCGTTCTGCCAGATTCCGGATTAAGTTTCCTGACTAAGTTTGTCGCCGTTACCAGCACCTTCATCCTCATTAATCTCATCGACAGCTTTCAGAATCGTTAGGCCTTTTCTCTAATAATGCCGGGTCAACACACGCAAATCATACTGTTCAATAGGCATTTTGGAGCCAAAGTTCCTGAACTCCTATAAATATACCACTACACTGTTAAAAATGAAGTTAGATGTTTCACCAAGAAAATGGTGAAAAGTAGCTGAAATTTAGCTGCAACCGAGATATTGGTGATATGTTTCACCAGTTTATTGGCGCTTTCACAAATACCATTATATTGGTGAAATGTTGAACCATGATTCAGGTTTTTTATAAATCCAATTTTCTGGTGAAAGGTTGAACCATAATTCAGGATTTTTTTAAATCCAATTTTCTGGTGAAAGGTTGAACCATGAATCAAGGGGTTTTTTAAATCCGATTTTCTGGTGAAAGGTTGAACCATGAATCAAGGGTTTTTTTAAATCCGATTTTCTGGTGAAAGGTTGAACCATGAATCGTTTTTTTTTAAATCCAATTTTCTGATGAAACGTTGAACCATGAATCAGGGTTTTTTTAATCAAATTTTCTGGTGAAAGGTTTAACCATGATTCAAGGTTTTTTCTATTCCAATTTTTTGGTAAAAGGTTGAACCACGATTCAGGGTTTTCTCTCAACTTTATGGGAAAAGGTTACACCGGATTGTAGTTTTCTTTTTTTCCCCCTCGCTTTGGAGTGAAATGATTAACCAGGACTTTGGTTTTCAATTTATCATTTTATGGTGTAATAATGAACAAAATTTCAGATTATCTAAGCAGTACGAAAGCATAATTTTTTTGTTTTCATTAAACTGAAAATTAAAGTTTTAATCATTGATTCTATTGTCTTTGAAATAGATTTTAAAAACAAATGTAAACCAGTTTGATCTAATTTCACAAAATAATCGCTTTTTTTTTCTTTCTCTTCCACGAATATTACCATTCTGTCCTTGTACATCTTGGAACATTTCTCCGCACTCAGTTACACTTATAATCCATTTAGTGTTGTTTGCTTATTCACAAACCATTCATAATGAAGATTTTTTTTTAAATAATTTTCTTAGATTTAAATACATATTCTGTTTTTATTATATTTTTAATTTAAAATCCAGGAAATAAAAAAATATTTTTAATAAACATTACTTTAAACAATGCTAAATGGATTTCTTTAAACAATATTAATTTTTGCACAGGTTTGAAAAAAGTTTGTTTTCAGAATGCACTTAGCTGCTACTTTTATGATCTGTAGATTTTTTTTGTTTTTATATTGTTGTGAATCTAAAGATGCTGAAATTTTGATATTATAGTGTTTTCAAATTTTTACCTTTTTTTCACAAAACAAAAAATAAAATATTTCAATTAGCAAAAAAATATTTTTAGACATTTCCTCATATCGTTAATATAAAGGTACAATTGTTACACATATGAAAATTTCACCAATCACTATTTTAAGTTATATACATTTTGATAGTACTATTTTTGAACTTTTGGACAATAAAACTGACATGTTCTGTCCAAAACCCCAATTATGAAAAATTATTACTAATGCATTTATTTTTAAATTAGTATTAAATAAAAATTTGATTTTTCTACTATTGCTGACACATATAGACAGTTACAATAATCTAAGCAATCCATTTTCCCTTTTCCTCAAATTGAATTATCGTCACACTTTTTATGTCGTTAAAAGGGGAAAAATTGTAATTTCAAGTGCAATTAAATTAAATCTGCATTTCAATTTACTGATTTTTCATGTTTTTTAAATTAATTTTCAAGCACGGTTCTTTTAAAAATTTATATTGCACACAGCTCGATTATGCAAAATTAACTCATTTAAATATAAAACAACAACAAAAAGTTCAGCATTCGTTTCTGTTTAACACTCAATAATGAATATAACATTATTCAATAAATAAATAAAACACAAACATAACGGATACATAATCAAAATACAGTCTGCCTAAAGTGGAATCGAGGTAATTTTCCGCAGTCGACAATATTCCGCCTTAGACAAATTTTATTTTATATCTATGTATTCGCAGGGACTTGAAAATCTTTCAGAGTTAGACAGATTTCAGTCTTACACAGAGTTTACTGTATATGCGTAAACACTGAATTAATCAGCATAAAAAAACGCAGATATAAGTAGCAGAATCCTTCATTTAACTTCTAATATCAGCTAACACAAAAGTATTACTTTAAATTAATTTTAAAGCTTTTTTTTTTTTTAATACACAATGTGTTTTCATAGTATATTAAATACTTGATTTACAGAGTTAATTTAATAACAGCATTGCGCCAAAAGTGATTAATTATTATTGCTTATATATGTATTTTTTCAGTATTCCTAAACGATAATCTATGATGGAGATTTTTTATTATTTTTTTAAATAATAGTAGTAGAAAAGGAAAATATTCACCAACAGCAGCCTTGCAATAGCTGAAAAAAGAAATGGTCACAGACAATAAAATAACAACACAATTAAGTTGGTTTGCGGTATGCCGCTCCATTTATTGAAAATACAAATTATATAATCATTAAATTATATGTATATACATATATATAGTATGTCAGACTAATATTTACTGTAAATATAATGCCATTTTACATACAGAGTTTCTCTCCGACAGTTTTAGGAGGGTGCAGTACTGTCTGACCATTCATTTAAAAAATAGCCTCTTTCTTCCACAAATGAGGATCATAAATACGAGGTCATCAAATATAAAGAATTCTTGAAGCTTAGTATCCAAGTATTAGCAGCTCCAAGCATCTGGTTAATTTCTCCACCTGTTTTAAATGAAAGGGTAAATATTTTAAGACATAAAATTGTTTTTTGTGCAGACATAATAATAATAAAATTTCACTCAGGGAAAATAATCCAAAAACAGCATATCAATCAAACTGTCTTTTACAAGGAAAAGTTTCAGCATTTGAAAAATCAATCTGCTTTCGAAATCCTTTGTGGTCTGCTGGTCTGAAACCACCAAAAATTCAATTGGACCAGTAACTTACCCCCCCCCCCCCCCCTCTCTCAGAGGGTCACAGGTAAACTTAAATTTTCCCATCCCTGAGAAAACTGCAACCAAACACAAATCACACAATTTTATTTTATTTAAAAAAATAAATTGCATTGAACCTTAGTAAATTGAAATAATCAGAAATAAAATATCTAATTGATAATTTTATTGTTTTTTTATGTACTGTTTATTTAATTTTTAGTAAATTATAATTTTACATTTTATTATGCTGAAAATTTCTGATAACTGCAAAGGAAGTTTGGTTTATTCTAGGAGAGAGGGGTCACTCAAATGGTTAAAGGGACTTAATAGAATTTTATGTAACAGGCCAGTGATGATGAATGCAGACCATTAAATTGTCATGCTTAAATAATCAATTCTACCACTGAATCAATGTATTGCAAAATGATTAAATTCACTGGGTACAGATTTTTGGTTCAAAATAAAATTTGGGAGGATATGCTGTAAGAAAACAAAGTAATTTGAACTACTGAGGCGTTCGGGCAGAAGGTACCGTCCCAACAGATGATCTCCAAGAATCCCTCCTCAGGCGTTACCGAACTTGCGGTGCACTTTCGACAAGACAGTGCAGTGGGGATTTCTGGGCCACTACATACAGGGTGACACATAAATACTGTGACGCAGATAAAGGACCATAACTTTTCACTGAACGAACAAAACAACTAGTTTTCTTCACCATTCAAAAGAAGAGAAAATTCTGTACCAGAAACAATCAAGGTAATTTGAAATGGTTTCCTCCAGCGGTGATACAGGCGTCTACACGCTTCTGTAAATTCTTCAAGATGGCCGAGACTAGTTCCAGCGTGATTTTAGCCTAGGCTTTTTCCAGAGCACTTTTCAAAGAATCCAGAGGCTTTTACTTGATTGCGTAGGCTTTTTGCTCCATGATGCCTCAAACAGCGATGTCCATAATGTTCAAATCAGGGGAGTTTGAGGGCCAAACGTCCTTCGTTCAAAATCACGAGAGATTGGCCTCGTACCCCATCAGCGTCTTCTTCGCTCCGTGGGTAGCCGGCCAGTTCTCCTGAAACCTCCAGTCGACGTTCTTCACTTGCTTTTAGGCGCAGGAGATCACGGCACCTTCCGAAGTTAGCTTCGTCACTGCACTGATCTTGACGCCTTTAGGGATGAAGAAAAGTTTTGTCTTTTTCAATCCGGAAATCACCACCCACATCATCACAGACTTCGGGAAAAGAACCTCTCCCACCTTCACGATGCGCGGGGTTCCTTTGAGTAGCAACTCGCGTTGCATCCGCGAGTTTTGGACAGGATGGACCATAAAACTCTTGTCATCGGTGAAGAAATTCCAATTCAGAACATCGCTGCGGCACAGGGACTTCTTCTTGCCCTTTTCGAGCCTTGCCGCCTTAATTTGGTTGATGAGATGGCGTCCTTCCGCCAGTTTGTACGAGATGAGTTACAGATCTTCTTTGACATGTCTTCGCATGAATTTGCGGTCAACGTTGTGCTCTTTGGCCAGATTTTGGATGTTTCTATCTGGATTTCGCTGGATCTTCTTCGCGGCCATATTAAGGGTACTGAGGTCCTTGTTTTTCGCGGTCTTCCCCTTCGTTGATGGCCTTTTATCAATCAGGTCTCTTTAAAACGTTTGACAGCGCGATGGACTTGTTTCCGGTGCAATTTGGCAATCGTAGGAAATGGCATTCCCCTCTTGTGGTGAGGGACGATGGCTGGCTGGTCGTCTTTGCACTATAAACTTTCCTTTTAAACAGTGAAATAATATCAGCTGAAATAGCAATTACACAACAAAAAAGCAGGAGGATCACGAATAAAACAATAGTATATCGCAAAAATGGGTAAAAACATTAAAATAAATTGTCATTTTCATCACGTCACAGTATTTATGTGTCACCCTGTATGTGTACTGACCATGACATCGCTCGTAAAACAAGGGTGGGAAACAGTGAATCATTCTGTATGACATCAAGCATCTAAATATGAACTCACCCGAAGTGGGTAATCAGCTTTGAGTAGGAGGAGTTTGATATTCTGCACATGGAAGGAAGGCATGTTTTCTGCACGCAAAACCTTCCACACTATTTCATGCTCAATACCCAGTTCAGCAGCAAACGATCGTGTATCGGTCGACAGAGAAACGGCAAAAGTGAGAAAAAAACAATCTGAAAATTCTTTAGTCAATCTGGTGGGGAAAAAAAAAAAAAAAAAAAGCAAAATTTGTCGATTGCTTGTAGACACCCCTTTCCCATACACACAATTTTTGCCAATCAGTGTTAAGCAAAAGCTGTAAAATTCTTCAACTATTAGGTAGACGGAAAATAGTATGAAATTCTTAATCGAAATATGTGGAAAAATATTGCAAAAAGCATAAGTTGGTTGAGGGGTAAAATTTTACAATCGATCGTGATTAAAAACTGATTTTCGCCATTTGGCCACAAGAAAAGTCTGCAAAATTCGCCAAACGTCAAAAGAAAACTATTGCAAATTTCATTAATAGGTCACTGAAGATAATCACGAAATTCATCAGTAAATCGCGCGTGTGTGTGTGTGGGGGGGGGGGGGGGGTCAAAAAAGTCAATTGCTCGCAAAAATTTTACAAAATTCTACTGATAATTCGAATTTTTTAAAAATATGGCACAAAATTGCTCTTTTTGAGAATACATCCTGTTTTCTAGAAGCAACACTACCAATCTGAACCAAACCGGACAAAATACTCTCTGTCAACATTAAAGGTCTGCACGGCCTGAGCCGCATGCAGGCAAAATGATGGCAAACTCTCAAACGGGCCAGGTCGATACAAAAATTAAGTGGGCCTACTAAACTAAAAAAAAAAACATTAAACCTGTGGCTGTACGATCCATGAACGATCAGGGCCTACAGTGCCCAACTCTGTTTACTTGACCCTGAGCCCTGAGGTGATATGCAGCATGTGCCCCAGCCAGGTGGTCAACCCAACAAGAGACCCTCGGTGTTTAGTTCCCAAGCAAGGTACTCATTTTATCAACCCCGAAGGGATGAAAGGTTGAGTGAACCTTTCCCAGCCGGGAGCAGAACTCGCGGCCTGCAGCGTGCTGACCGTGGCTACTGGGCTGTGAGCGGGCCTACCAGTCAGATATAAAAAAAATCGACAAAGACGATAAAATATGGGCCATTTTCAATTAATATGACTTTTGAGAGAATAAGTATAAATGAGCGTTATGAGCCGATGAGAGTTTGACAACATCAATACAGAAATGTAACATGTCCAGCGTAGAGATCAGCATTGGACATGGTATCTGATCCCAGGCTTAATTTTCTTAGTAGACTCGTACCGGGCCGAGATCAGGCTTGCATTTCCCCCCTACATCACTGACAGCAAACGTATGGCACGCGAAAGAATAAATTTGGCACGACATTGCTTGTGGCTCTAAATCAAAATAAAATGAGATTACATAAAATTGCGACTGATCTTTTCTAAATTCGATTAAATGGAAATTGAAAAAAATTAATTGTGGCATATTATATTCCAATCTGATCTCAAAAAATTTTCAAACAAAGACGATAACTGAAAACTATCATTGTTAGACATTACTAAATTCTAATGATAAATTTATGTAAACTTTGAATTTTTTTCAAAGCTATTCAAAGAAACTGGTGTTTGCCATTTTAACAGTTTTTCTGTCTATCTATGCTTTCAAGCCACTGTTCTCACAAATGAGTACTATCAAAACTCATACTGAAAGCACTTGTCAGATAAATCCGCCATTTAGTTTGCATTAAAATTAACCAGATATTAAGATGCAGCAACAGAAATCAAATTACATAGTATTATTTTTTTTAATTACTTTCTAAAACATATTTGTTGCCATAATTATCATAGTGTAACCTACATGTATGTTCCTCATATTTTTTAAATCTTAATAGAAAATCTTAAGCAATTTTAATCCATTATTTTTCCAACTACTAAATTTGTTTTTTAGTTGGCACGTCATGGTCACATAAAATATTTTTTGATCGAATTTGGCATGCAGCAACAAAAAGGTTCGCCGACCCTGCCCTACATAATCTGGAACTGGACTTATTCTCGGGATGCGTAGGGCGGGCAATATGTTTTGTAAAAAAATTAATAGCAATAATGAGCTTCTGTTAACAGAATATTTGGAAATATATATGACCTATATTTGGAAATATACATTAAGGTAGGTCTCAAATTCACTGCTAAACAATACGAAACTTTGACATTTTTAACTGTAAAGGCATCACAAAGAATTTATTATTTTTGTACTTGTTTTTCATTTGCTATTATCAATGAAAATTATTTTAATTAATCAAATTAATACAGTAGACTCCCTCAAATCCGCAAACACCTAAAATCCACACATCACAGATGTAAACAATGCAACTTTCAGGTCAGATGTAAGGACAAAATTACAGAATTTTTTAGTTTTATATCATTTTGTATGTATTTTAATATGTAATTCTTGATAATATGACTGAACTCGTGCTTTTCCATGAAGGAAGTATAAATTTATTTCTGAAAAAAATCAAGATATTGCTGCTATCACTGGTAATCACAATCTTTATACCAAATTTATTTATGTATTAATCAAGCTTTTTTGGTTATTAAGACTGGCTAAACCTGAAATAAAACTTCCTTACTTTACATTTTAAGAGGAAAATTTCATTGAATAATTCACAAAAGATGTATCTTATCTTTATTATGCATATTTTATTTAATTATACATTATTAATTATTTACTTGTCCTCTTTTAATAATTTAATCATTTTTTAAATTATCTTATTTATTATTATTTTAGTTTACTGCTTTACTTAATTATTATATTTAACTACATTGCAAGCACTCATTATAATTTTTATTGCATTATTACATTCAAATTACTGTTTTAAAAATGTAAACAAAGCAATGACCAGAAATAGTAGAACTCTTCTTGCCTCTCTGCCTTTCGGTAAAAAAAAATGTGCCCTTACTGCTTTTATCAGAGTTCATTCTAGGATCAAGGGCAGGCAGGGTGCACTTTGCAATAAAAGGGCACTTTAGAGAAAAAAAAGGGCACATTAATGCAATGATAAATAATCAACTAATAACTCTTCCCCCCCCTGACCCAACCCCCCTAAAAAGACTTTGCTACTACCCCTTTACCCCATTCATGACACTTTGCAGTGCAGGGGTTGATTCTTTTCCGAAAATTAGAAAAAAAATCGGTCATAAATTCGAAAATTTGCTGTTGTGGGAAGAGGGCATTTTTAGGAGGGGGGGGGGGGAGTGAAAAGGAACAGATTAGGAGCAAAATGGTGCTAGGACATTATATAATGTTTACAAATAGTTTAGAGTTTGCTTGAAATAAGCGATGAAATTAACTTAAAGGGCGCTATTTTTCCCTCGGTCGATTTTCCGAGTGATAGGGCTCGCGGGGCGGGGATTTCAGACATTGGGGGCATCAGGGCGCCAAATTTTGTAGAGAAGGGCAGGCAGGGCGGCACGCCCGCGAAAAGCGCCTAGAATGAACTCTGCTTTTATATTTAAAACTTACTGCCCTTTGTATTTAAAAAGTTGCTCATTCTTTCCTCTAAAAGAATGCACTGACTTTTAAATATTAAAATTGCCTTTAAACATCAAAAGAATTACCCTTAAAAATCAAAAAGGTTCACACACGACTGAAAAGTGCCAAATATAAAAAAGTCTTATGAAAGTAAAATACATTCTTACAAATCTAAAAAGAGCCCTTACAAATGTAAAAAGTGCTGTTTTTATAACTATTTTACCCCACCTGACCCTACTGCTAATTAAAAAATAATGAAATGTACTTACATTAATTACACAATCCAGGAATCTGACTGTCCTGATAAACCTGCAGCTTCGTAAATAAGGTAGCTGGTGTCCCACAGTTGGGTAAATCCTATGGAAATTTAAAAGAAGAAATTATAAATTCTGTTAAATTTATATTTAAATATATAATTTCAAAACGGTTTTAAACTTCCATTCGTAAAATAAAATTTTCAAAAATTTAATGCAACAAAATATCTATGTTTTCTTAAACTACTATTTATAAAATACAATTTTACAGACAAATTGCAGGAATTTGAATTAATGAGCACAATTTTTACAAGTGCCTAGATTTGTGTTTTCACAATTTCCAATTTTTATCATATTTCCTGTTTCAAAAACATTAAAATATTCTTTGCAATTCAGTTAAAGTTTCTTATTACTTCACATCAGAGTTCTATAATATAGACACACACGTGCACAGAAAATTGGCGAAGGAATACAAAAATGGTGCAAAAGATAGTTTTAGCATCTTACCAAATTTTTCAAGGTGGCAGAACACATTGATTTTTTTAAATCAGGGTGGTAAAAAAGCCAGGCCAGTGGCTTTTAATGGTTTTAACCGGCTTTTTTTGGCCAAAATTCGCCTTTTTTGGCCATAATTGGCTTTTATACAATGAAGCATTGTAATTATAAACTACACATTTTAAAGTGTTTTTAATTTGTTTTAATGACATTTAATTGATTTAGAGTTTAATAAGTAACCCAATTTCTCAATAATGAGGACAATAATACTGGTATAAAACTTAGATGGTCTTGCTAGTGATTTGTAGTCTGAATTGCAAATATATCAGCTAAATTTTAAAAGGGCAATGCCAACTGCTTTATCTGGTTTACACTGACCTTTAACCCCCCCCCCCCCACACACACACACACACACCAAATTTTTCATTTTTACTGCTTTATAAAATTAAAGAGGACAATTGTTACATGTTTTATTACTTAATTAATTTTAAGAGTTATTGATATACAAGTCTTATTTCTAACATTTAAAATTATACATAGTCATATATAAAAAAAACCATTTCTCACTATTAAAAACATTATGAATATGCTTAGCAACAAGATTTTCAAAATTTCATTTAGAGAATTTTTATTTATTTTTTTTTTTTTTTGTTCTTGCTTAAATGATCTATTTTTTATACACTAATGTACCAAAACTCTCCTCAAATTTTATATTCTTTCTAATTCCTCTTTAACATAGCTTAATCCAGTGGTTCCCAACGTGGGGCGTACGGCCCACTGGGGGCAATTCCAAATTTGTTACTCACCTATTCGTTAAGTTTTTTTTTTCCTTTTAAGTAATGTTGCAGACTAAAAATAAATGAAATACAAGTAAATTTAAAAAATAACTTTTTTTTTATATTAAATTTTAAAATGTTTTCAGTCGAAAAATTAAAATAGAGTTAAAACCAGAATAATTATACAAATAATTTTTAAAATTATTTTAATTATATTTTTATGGTATTAAAAGATTTCTATAATTTTTCTGGTTATTATTGTATTTTATAATTTTTCATAGCGTTTACGATTATTTATTGAGTGAGCTTTCTAACGCTCTGCTATATGCCACACGTAGAATCTCTTTACGAGAAACTACTTAAAATAAAGCTGGCTTTCTTAAAAATATCTAACCTAAAAATATGTGAAATATCTGAACATGGTGCTACCAACTATACAAAATTTATAAATCTTAAATAGCATTAGAAAAAGAAATGGGTAGATAGTAAATATCTATGGTTCTAGTGCAGGCATCTTACATAGTAAATAAATTTACACGATGACATATACATTTTAAATTTCAAAATCAGATAATACGTGGAAGGCAAGTGATAATATTGGGAAAGGGAAAAAGAGAAAATGTGTTGTGATGGGGGAGTAATAGTTGCTGAAAATTGATAAAGATGAGAATCTTGAAATGCTTTTTGTATATTGTGTTATACATAGAAAGAAAATTTAGTATCCAAAGCTTTTCTATTAATTCTCAATAAATTACAAAAATAAATTATACAATGTGTGAATGTTATCAATTTTAACGCTAAATGTAAGTCTCTCTTCAAAATTTTTTGTAAAGATAAAAATACAGACGATATAAAACTTCTTTAACTCTGGGGTAAGTTGGAAAAGTAATACAAAACACTTTTTGGCACAAAGGCGAAGATGTGCCTCAATAGTATTTATAGAATTATATCAAACGCGTCTTTGATAAGTTAAAAAATGTGAAATGTATAGTTATTGTTAAGACTGTATTACGCTTTCACCGTGTGAATAGAGTTCACTTTTTAAATAAAAAGAGACATAATTTGCAAAGTGAGGGGGGGGGGGGGGCATACTGACTTTATAGACGATTTTGGTGGGGCGTGGCCAATAAAAGGTTGGGAACCACTGGCTTAATCTCTCCATATGGACACAGAAGAATGTTTCCATTTTGATGTGCTACATTTTGTCATTATTTAATTAAATATCTTTAAAATGTGTAATATTTGTGGAGCTATGTAATATAGAATTTCAAAACACCAGTTTGGAGTCTAACTTATAGTATTCTTTTTGTTTTCAATATTTATAATTTTTTTTTCTCATACAATGCCTTCACAGTTGCCTTCTAGCAGTTATAAAGACTTTTACAAAATTTAATAGAAATTTATAATTTTTTTAGTAGAAAATCGTTATAAGTATATTAAAAATTAATTGATCCAAATTTAAAGCGAATTAACTGTAAATCAACTTTTAAAAATAAAAACCGGCTTTTTTCAAGTGGTTAAAACCAAAAAAAGCCGTCCGGTTTTTTTTTTTTTTTTGGCTTGGCTAAAAGCCAGCAACCCTGTTTTAAATATTTATAAACATATATACCTATTTAATAAACATTATACATGTCAAAACAATAAATATGTTTATATAAATATGTATTATTTTTACGTATATTATCAGCTTAGGAGAAAGGGGGTTTTGTTTTGCAATTGCTATCGATTTTGATACGCTGGGCGGGTCAGCTAGTTTAAAAATAAAACTTCAAATTTAAAGCTTGAAAAAGATACTAATTTTTTCTTTGGCAAAAAAGTCACTCCAGAGACACAGAAGTTCATCTACAGAATGACACAGTCAACAACAGTTGAAAATTTCATTTGTATTTGTTTTGCATTGAAAATATCAAAAATATCTTGCATAGTGATAACTTAAAAATAAATATCAAATATATGAAAATACCAAACATCTTGATATTTTCATATACTTGATAAGGTGTAAGGACGTAAAATGTCACCTGCATTTTTTTTTTTTTTAAGGGGCCAAACTGCATTTCAAGGTTACAATTTTATGTTACATTATATTTTCCCATTTCTTTTTGCAACCATGTTAACAATATATCCTTTCAATTTTTATATGTTAAGGGTGAGAAAACTTTTCTATGAAAGTGTAAAACATGATTGAACAACATTTGGGTTCTACAAAAAGGTTTAACTTTATATATATATATAAAGCTAATATACATACAAAACAAACAGATTGTCAAACAATTATGTCCATAGAAAGAAAATCTTAACTTTTACATGCAATCAGAGATAATCCTAGATTAGAAAATATCTTGTGACTGAAAATGCATCAGAAAATTTAAAAAAAAAATAGCAAATAAATGAACCTTTGGATATGGTGTGGCATTATACTTTCTTTGGAAAAAGGGTCAACTAAAATTTAAGATTCTCAATACAGTGTCTTGTTTTAGGAACATACAAGAAAGGAAAAATCTTACATATTAAAAACACATAAAATAGAATGTTGTCATCCAATATTTATTTTAGGTAATCTTAGAAAATCACTTTGAAAAATTGAAGTCAAGATATTTAGTTTTTAAAAACGGATCTCCTAACTCAACTTGAATTATACGGGAGAGGGAGGTGGGAACTTAGGTTAAAGTACAAATGAGTGTTCGTTTTACAGAAAATAAAGTGAAAGAAAGCTAGGCGTCTAATTTGACGTCTAGGCATAATTTTGTGGTATTGAAATGCAATAATTTAGTTGCATTTGACAACTAACAACTGCTAATTTCTAATCCCATTGCTTCATGTATCCAATACTTTACTTACAAAATAAAGCTATTCATGAATAAAATGTTAAAAGACAATTTTTAAAAGAATACAAACAATTTTTTCAAACTTCATTTAAAAAAAAAAAAAAAAAAAAAAAAAAAATTGGTTTAAAAATCAATTTTTTTTAAATTTAGTTACCAGGCAAAATTTAGAGCCAAATTAGGGCCCTTTCACAAAAATCTATTTAATAAAATAGGCCCCTTCACAAAAATTAATTTAATAAAATGGGCCCCTTCACAAAAATTAATTTAATAAAATGGGCCTCTTCACAAAAATGAACTTCATAAACAGGCCCCTTCACAAAATTCCTTTTAATAAAATAGGCCCCTTAATTACATTAAACTGTGTTAAAATGTGTAATTTGTAAATAACACCAGGTCATGAAAAACAAAAACTTTAGCAAGGGAATTTAAAGAAGTTTTCGTTAAAAAATTCTTGGTTCGAATTTGAGTAACTGGATTTCAACTTTCGTTACAAAATGTTATTTTTCACAAAAATATAACAAAATTCACAAAAATAACTTTTGCTTTTCAGGAAATGGGCCCCAAGAATAAAAACCTGCATCGACCCCTGGTTACATAAGATGCTATAAACAAGCTCAAATAATTTGAAAAAGACAATCATACAAACATACATCAAGAGTTTGTGATAAATAGTAGCATTTAAAAAACAAGATTATCGTTCCATGATTATTACTACTACACATCGTTTTAAAATGTTATGTTATTATGTATTTGTGTACAGTGAAAGGTGTTCTATACAACGCAAAACCTCACATTTTTAGGTTGCATTAGGTTTTAATGCGTTATAAAGATTTTTACTGTACATGAAAATATCAAACATCTTGATATTTTTAAAATAAACATCAGGTATACAGTAAACTCTCTATAAGGCAGACTCTGTGTAAGACGGAAATCTGTCTAACTCGGAAAGGTTTTCAAGTCCCTGCGAATCCATAGACATAGAGTAAAATTTGTCTAAGGTGGAATATTGTCTACTGCGGAAAATTTTTCTGGTCCCGATCGATTCCGCTTTAGACAGCGTTTACTGTATATGCAATGATGTTTGACTATATCAATGAACCTTACTTTCAATACAGTTGGCGATTCCCAACCAAGGTTGCTTCATGTATCCATTACATTATTTATAAAATAAAACTTTTCATGAATAAAATGTTATATATAAAAAAAAAAAAAGCTATAAGCAATTTTGTTTACTTCATTTTTTACTTTTTTTTTTAAATGAGAGGTTTAAAAATCAAATAAATCTTTTAAAAATTTAATTTAGTCTAGTCATATACAGGGCTGAAACTAAAGGGGGGGGAGGGGCAAGTGTCCCGGACCCCAGCATGGAAGACGAAGATGACACCAAATGAAGATTTTGTTTGTTGTTTTTTCTCACCTCTATGTTCAGCACTGTGTTATTAAAACAGTACTTTCTGGGGCATGTCAAGACATAGAATGATCTAAGGATGATATGGGATAAGGATCTTGTATAAAACAGATTTTTTTTTCAGTTCCTTTCGATTCCGTTTTCAATGTTTTAATGAAATCAATATTTGACAAAGCTGATTACGCAATTCAGTATTACTTATTTTAAAAACAGTCGGCTATTAGAAACTTGGTAAAATTCTTTTTGTAAATTTATTTTGCTGAGGGAGGGCAAAATCTATGTTTGTCCCTGGTGCAAAAAAGGGCTAGTTTTAGCCCTGGTTATATAAAATAAAATGCCATAAACATGCTTAAATATTTTTTAAAAGAGAGTCATACAAACATATATCAAGAGTTTATAATAAAAAATATTTTTAGAAAAACAAAGATTACCGTTCCATTATTAGATAGTTTTAAAAACGTTAAAATGTTCTTTGTAAATGAATTATTGTTGCATATATGCATTACTTACAAAATAAAAGTATTCATGAATGTAAATTTAAATATCCCACAAAAAAAGGAAAATGTCAACCTCTTTTTATCAACATCATTTATTATTTTTTTTAACTGATCGGTTTAAAAATCATTTAAACCTTTTAAATTTAATTTAGCTATATAAAATGCCTGAAACATCCTTATATGTAATGTAAAAGATATAGTTATGCAGTAATATATCATGATTTCGTCGTAGTAAAAGGACTTTTTTACGTATAAAACTTATGCTAACTGCATATTATTAAGTAAACACAAGCAAAGCGAAAAAATTAAAATTGGAAACTAATTTCGTTTGCATAAATGCTATAAACGAATTAACTAGCTATACTTAAGTTATTAAATATATTACTGACATTAATAACTTTATAATAGTTGCATATTTCTGACACAATGCATAATAATTTCTGAATCGGTACTAAAAAGTCTAGGCTTAGAGAAAATATAGATAAATATTTCTAGGTAAATTTCGTGTACGAAAGAAACATTATATCATTAAAATATGTATAAAAGTAAAATAAACAATAATCATTATGAACTTACCTTGAATATTGAGAGAAATTGGTTCTTGCGACGTAATTCCACGAAATCAGAAGGAAGCATGGACGCCGCCATTAAAACTTTAGGTAGCCGTCTTTCGCCGTTGCCACACGACGATAACAAAGATTGAACCAGAAAGTACGTGAAATCAGAAATCAGCAGATCACAGTCATTTAAAGAAATCCAAGTTAGTGGTTATTTCTCTTGAAGGTCCATTGATTAACCGCAATATTGGTGAAAAACTGAACCTGTATTTTTAACAGTGTAGTACTCCTATATACGAGATGATACAAATTCTGGTAACTATTAGATTAAAAATTTCCCAGAACTTTTTGCTCAACCTAATATTATTGTGACAATTAAATGATCCCCATATTACTCAAAAGATATTTATAGAATGCTGCTTTCTCTCTTTATCTCCATCCCCACCAAATAGATAAATAAACAAAATCTATCTTTAACATTTTAAGGTGTTAAAAGTACATAATATTTTCAAAGTTGAATTAAATGTAGGTAAAGTTTGGATATATGAAGATAGGAGCTTGTATAAATAAGAAAAGTTAGAATAAGTATTATTTGAATGCATTGTTCAATATTATTTTTTTCTATTAGTTGAACTATTTATTTTCTCTTAAAGAAATGGCTAGATTTCTTTATATTTCATAGCAGCTTTTTTTTTTTTTTTTTAAATCTTTTTTTATGGATAAAGTTTTTTTTTTTAGGAGGTAATCTGTAAAATTCTAAAATTCGCCAAAAATCTAGTCCTGAACTATGCTAATTTTAGAAAGTATGCTGTATTATTTACTTCGAATGAAGTCGAACTGTTGTACAGAGGTTTGCACAATTTCTAGCTCTTTTTAGGGTTTAGTTTATTTCACGAAAACCTTATAGTTTCGCTTCTCTATTCGTCCGTCACAGCCTCTTACTCGGAATTCGGAAACTATTTAAGGTAGTTTTTTTTTACAGAGAACTGAATCCCCCTGTCATACCCAAAATCATAAAACTTTTAAAAAATCTTGTGGTATTTTAATTAAATGAGTTTCGATTTCAAAACATAATCTTTATATCAGCATATATCGCATCGCTCAGTGTTCATAGTGTAGTGGTAGAGCATTCGTCTTCCATACAGAAGATTGTGGGTTCGAATCTCTCAGGCGGAACTTTAATATTTTGATTTTTATTATTATTGCAGTTTTTTTTTGTTTCAGATGGATTTAATTCAAAGAAAGTTTAAAAAAAAAAAAAAAAAAAAAAAAAAAAACCTATTGGCCATTTTAAAGGCTTATTTTATTTTTTTACGCAGCGTAAATTTTTAAGTTATCCTTTTTTCAGACACACAAAATCTGGAATTTCAATCTAGAACCAATATATATATATATATATTTGTTTACTGCTGCCATCTACTGGTCATTTTTTGAAATAATAGGGCGACTTTTTTTCATCTTATCATTAGAAGAATTGAAAGGGTTTTTTTTTTTTTTTTTTTTTCGAATTTTAATAAACGTTAACATTTTTTTTTTGACGTCATCTAGTGAGTTTTTGGTAAGGGCAAACAATTAATATGGATTTTTCTGAATTATTTGAACATTTTAAATATGTTTTAATCAATTTTTTGCTTTTCAAAATTTTATATTTTATTTATACCTGCGCTAAAATTTTGAAATTGCTAAATTTAAAAATACTCGGATTTTTTTTTTTATTTTATCTAAATAAATTTTCTTGAATATTTTTAATTTGATTTTAAAATATTTTTCTAATTATTTAAAAATTAAATGTAATGGTTCTGCCCTTTATGTAATGATTTAATAATTATAAATTAACAATTTAGATGTATTAATTTAAGGATAAAGTGTTTTAAAAGAGATATTAAACGAAATCCTCTGTGCTATCTGCGATCACACCTGTTTGCAATTTCCATTTTGATTAACATGTTTGTTAATCATTGTCTTCTACCCTTATATGAATCATTTTTTGTCCACAGACATCTCAATTTGCTTCTAACCTTTTTGTGCAATCATCTGTCTTGTGAAGAATTTAACTACAGGAGACAGAGGAAATTCTGTGACCCCATGAGGTAGTTACCCGATGCCAAGTGTCTGAATCTGAAGGGAACCTCACTGGCATTCTGGGGGTGGAATAGTCCCTCGGGTGGGCCTCTTTTTTTAGCAATCACCTTTTTAAAGCTCCCCTCTTCTCTGCTTTTTGAAGCAGTGGCATTAGGAGTGGAACTTCTTTTTGCTTTCTTGTTATTGCATTTTTCTTCTCTTCTCTCTTTTTAAGCTTTACCTTTATTTTGTGTGTGTACAAAGCTTTCATCGAGCTGTTTCAGCCCAGTAATATTGACCTTTCCCCACCCTTAATATCAGTGAATTCGTTGTACAGAAACTTCACTTCTTAGGTTCTTGAAAGAAGTGTAATGTCAATGATTGAGGGCCATTCTTCTGTTTAACTAAGGTTTGAATAAAGATAAACTGCTCAATTTTCTGTAGATTACATTATATTAGTCTACTTCTAATTTTGATTGATAGACATTGTTTATTTAATTATATCTGTTCGAACAATGTTGTCTTGAATTCTTTATATTATTTTTTTTTTCCCTTGAGGCTGTTCTCAAATCGAAACTAGCTACTTTTAGGCGCATTCCTGTATACATTTTTGTTCGTCAGTTCATGAATTGGAAGGTGATTTTATTCAAAAACTATGAAATCAAAGTTTTTCGTTTATTAATTTAGAAAAAAGAAAAAAAAACATAGTTTATCAGAAAAAGTCTTTTAAAATTACCGTTTTGAACCGAATTTCCGGACGCGACAGCCCGATAACGGTCAATTGCTAACAACTCATATGCAAGGGATATCCCAAGACTTCTATTTACGTACCGTGTAACGGCTTCACAGAATAGGATAGAATATTTCTCCTTATTTCCCATCAGTAACAATTCAATTTCTTTTCAAATTAATATTTAAAGAATTGTAAAACACTTTAAGACATTTAAACTACATTTTTGTTTCTCAAATAGAAAGTTATTTTCCTCCTTTTTCCAATTTCTAAATAAGTAAAATTTCCTTTTTGTGCCCGAGACCGCTGCAAGTTGGTGTTGGCTGAGCCCATCTCATATCTGGTGTCTTGCATATAGCATCCAGGGCTGCAAAGTCGGTGGGTAAAATGGACGACTCCGACAACGCAGACCTGCTTGTAAAATGGACGACTCGGACTCCGGGAATTTTAACAGATCCGACTCCGACTCTTTCGCTCAAAAATGGACTCGACTCCGCAGCCCTGATAGCAACTAGAGTTGTTTTGCAAGCAAATTCCCAAGAATGTTTGCTTTGATTTGATACCTTATACGTTAGATTATGATGCGTTAAAAATAATGCTTATTACGTTATTGAACTTTTCAAACAGAATTTATTCGTTAGCATTTTAATAGAATATTACGTTGTTGTTTATTATTTTCAGGGGCAGATTTCTGCCTAATTTAGTATTATAGTTTTGTCTTACACTTTGCCTCCAATCAAAAGAATTTTGTTATTTGACACCACATGAAAAGTGTAGGTCCTGACGAATAAATTAATAAGAATAAATATAAATTTAAAATGAAACGAGCATTTAGATTTACACAAATTCTTTTAGTTTCACATATTTTTGAAAACATAACCAGACCTTAATTTTCATTATTCAAAATTATACAGGGACCGGATTTTAAAAGTATATTTTCAAAACTATTACACATATTATAATAAGAGATATATGAAAATAAAGAACATTCCAAGTTTTTTTCCAGTTACAAATGTTGGATGTGCTAACCTTTCGTAACACGTCAAACATCTTATCTGTAATAAAGTTCGTTCCACACATTTGGTAATTTTGCACAGCCAACGATTCTTAATGCAGCACTGATGCATTAAAACACTAAGAAATGCAGCACTGATTCATTAAAACACTAAATAATGCAGCACTGATGCACCGTAAAATGTACACGGTGGTTACAGATTAGGTATTTGTCGTGTTACGAAAGGTTTGCAAATCGAACATTTGTAACTGGAAAAAAAAAAAAAAAAACTTAATGTTCTTCTTCTTTATTTTCATATATCTCTTATTGTAATATGCGTAATACTTTTGAAAAAGTCTTTTTTAATCCGGTCTTTCATTTCTGCTAACCCTGTAACATGTAATTAACGCCGAAATGTCAGTTGAGGCTTATTGTGAAGACCCGAAAAGTTTTTGATTTCTGTATGTTTGTATGTTTCGCGATAACTGCTGCAAAATGCTTCCGATTAACTTGGGGTTAGATAGTTATGTTGGTGAGATACCCTGGATTAGCCGCGTACTTTTTTTTTTTATTAAATTTGGCTCATTCGTTTAAAAAATATGGAACATTTCCTTTTACGCTATTCTATAGGAATTCAGAAGATTTTCATATTTTATCATTCACTGAAATGAAAATGGCACATTTGAATAATTGATTTAAATGTTACATTATGGATGCTAAATTTTAGCTATGCAATGTCTTAAATCAATTAAATCTGTTTCAAATCTTATCAATTATTTTCCGAGCCATTCGCAATTCCCTAAATAATTTTTTAATGGAGTTTTGCGCATATGTTAAAAAATATAAAATACTTTTCTTTATCATTTCTATAATTTTGTAAAAAATCTTTTCTTTATTTTCTTTTTGTTGTTGTTTCCATTTAACTGTTTTCTAGCAATCAGAAAGAGAAAATTAAGTAAAACTAGACTTATTTGACATTCTTAAAAATTAGATTTCCTGAAACTTCAAGAAATCTTATATGCTTGAGATGAAAATTAAAATTTCGTGTAAATTTGACGTTGGGGACCCTGATATGTAGATTTGCTAATTTTTATCATACCAACATGTTGATTTTCAGCATGAATTAAAAATAGTTTAACAGGAATACACGGGAAAAGTTTTCCAATGACTTTATTTCGTTTTTAAAAAAACTCAAAACGTGGCACGCCTGCTCAACGATTACAAATGACTGGGTGGTAACAAGTAGCATGCTGTGCGAAATTTCTGTTCTTTTTCGCATCTTAAAAAAGACTTGTTCTGGATTATTAACCTTTGCACATCCAAACAATAACCGAATATCTCTTCTTGATATATGAAAAACCTCAAAAAGGATATTTCCGTATGACTGTTCAGCAATCCATAACGCAACCAATCTGTCAAAATTTTCTTTTGTGAAATGGCAATACCTAAGAAATGTGGGTTGTAAAGTGATGATAAAAAGTACCGTAAAAAACTGAAGCTTCAGAAACAGATGTTCTTTCAGAGTTTCCTCTCCTCCATAATTGGTCAAAAATGCATCTCAAACCATCGCATATTTCTCAATTTTGAGGGCGTCGAGCTGTCCATTTTCGAGTCTGTGGAGTCTGTGGGTAAAGATAGTTTGTGGGGGCGAACCAGGTTCAGATAAAGGTTGTCACCAAGGTGGGATCTCCGTATCTTGACACTCAGAATTGTTGACGCCAAGTAAATGAAAGGTGTATGGAGTTAGAAATTAGTTAGGTTCAAGGGGGAAAAGGTGGGGACTAGACATTTGGTTCACGGAACTTCTCGGAATAAAATTATGAAGATGCTTCATCTTTTTGAAAAGAAAATGTGACAGGCTACTTCTTCCCAACCTATAATTACATCACCTTAAAATTGATGAAGTTAGTAATAAAAAATTTTAATGCCGTCTACTCTCGCTGTTTCAAGCAAATTATAAATTAATTATATGATTAAAAACAAATTGTGCGTGTGTGTTGTGCAAATTCTGTTTGTTTTTTTAAAGAAAAAAAATTCTTATTTTACAAATATTGAAGTAAAATTACACCTCTAACAAATAAATGAAAATCCCTGTCTGAAGACTACTATTCGATTCACTATCCTTTAAAGGTTAGCACAAGCTGTTCGCTCGCTAGTCGGCGTCTATTGTTAGTTCTTTGATGTGGTTTTGATAATATCTTGCTCAAAGCTAGCCTAATGCTAATGAAACGCAGGGTCTCCTCCAATCTTCTCTCCTTTATCTCCTTCTATTTTAGTTTATTTGTTCCAAACTCCTTGAAGAATAATAAAGTGCCTTTTACGATTTGTCATACACAATACCTAGCATACAGCCAGACATCGGCCAGCAGCGGAACTCCACTCGGTCTTTTCTGAAGATATTCCGCTTAAGGCAATATTGCCTCAAGTGGCCAATATGTAATAACAATTCCTTTACTCTTATATCTCCCAATCAGAACACGGCGTTTTCAACATTCCACCCACTTTCCAGAAACTCTATAACCGTATTCATCAGTCTTGAACACGTCTGTTAATAAGCTGTGGCACGATCTGCACCAATGACTAACATTGATGAGCGGTGACCACACAACATATGATACTGTCTGCGCAGCATGTTCTTTTCGTGCTTTGTCTTGTGTATTCATCTGATCTGTTACCAAATAAACGTGTCTTGTCTATCATATCAGACATCAGAAACTACAACAGATGAACTCTGTCAACAAATTAAAAACTCTTTTGACTGTAAATTCCAATGCTCTTCCCAAAGACTCTTCTATTCTCATTCTGTGTTCGCCTTGCAACAGGGGTCGCGGTTTCTTGTTTTAGAGAGCTACATTTGCTACAAGTCTTACTACTTGACCATCATGGGTTTCGAATACGAAGCTAACTTTATTTTAATAAGTATACCGTGATTCACCATTTATATTCTGAGTGTGTATATGTATGTATACACTGCTCAAAACAATTAAGGGATATTTGAAGTTTTATATAAAATAAAGATATAAACGAAATTTTTTTTGCCGAAAATAGAAGAAGAGAATCACAAATGCAAATTTTTCTGGTTTTCAAACTGTGGAGTATGCAAATTTTGAGTTCGACGTCAAAAATGTCGCTTCAGCGGCAGCGAATGAAATTTGACTTTCAACTGGATAAAAGAGAATGAAGACAAGGATGATCGGCATTCAGTGATTGCTTTGTTTCGATGAGTACGATGTCTCAGTGAAGTCATTTGACAGATTCAGAAGCTTTGAGAATTGTTGGTAGGTTAGAAGGGGGCCAAACTCAAGCCGAAGTAGCGCAAGCCATTGGAGTGTCACAAAGTGTCATTTCCAGGATCTGGAACCGTTTTTTGGAGAGTGGATGTGCAGGCCGAAGACCAGGGCAAGGTCGTAGACGGTATGAAGAACGCCCAATGAAGATCGGTATTTAGGGTTAACAGCTCGGAGACACCGAACCATGAACGCTACTCTTCTCCAACAACACCTTCGCTCGGCTACAGTCACCACGATTTCAACTCAGACTGTCCGAAACCGGCTCCATGCTGTAGGTCTGTATGCTCGCCGACCGATGGTATGTGTTAGATTAACATCAAGGCATCGTCGCGACCGCAGGGAGTGGGCAACCGAGCATGTCAACTGGGGGAGAAATGAATGGAGCAATATTCTGTTTTCTGACGAGTCCCGTTTTTCTGTGCATCCGGATAATAGGTGTATTTTCATCTGGAGGGACCGTGGCAGTAGGAATAATCCTGCGTTTGTGCACGAAAGTGTCAGATTTGGCGGTGGTGGAGTGTTGGTGTATGGTGGCATCTCCATTGACGGGCGCACTGACCTCTACATCATTCGAGATGGAGCTCTGACTGGTCGCCGATATAGGGATGAGATCCTCAGACCTATTGTAGTCCCTTACGCTGCAGCAATCGGAGATAACTTCATTTTAATGGACGATAACTGCAGGCCACATCGTGCAAACCTGGTGGAGGATTTCCTTTTCGAGGAAGGAATCGTTCGAATGGAATGGCCAGCGTGTTCTCCAGACATGAATCCAATCGAGCACGTTTGGGACGCTCTAGGAAGACGAGTTTCTGGCCGCCAACAACCCCCACAAACTCTCCAAGAACTGGAAAGAGCTCTTCTGGAAGAGTGGGGCAGAATACCCCAACTCATCATTAATAGCCTCATTGAGTCCATGCCTCAAAGTTGTTCAACGTTGCTGGCCGCCCGTGGAAACCATACCCCCTACTGAAAATGATTTTCTTTGAAGAAAACACCTTTTCTTATTCTTTTTTTCTCATATGCACAAATTGTGTTTTTTTCCTTTAGTACACAAATGCGCAATAAAATGCATTTTTTTCTGCCAAACATGTGTAATTTATTCTCATATAACCTACTATGTCTGTCGACCATGTATCAATCAGCTAAACAGTTTACCAGATACAAAATCTACCTAAAACTGCAATATCCTTTAATTGTTTTGAGCAGTGTATATGTATATGTATACGGTCGGTAAATTGACAAAAGTATTTGACTCTTCAATCCTATTTTTATTATGAAATAGATTCTTTCTTCCGGTAAATAGATTGAGTTGTTTTCTAAAAAATTAAAAGCACCGAAAGTCCGTCGACTGTCAATCGATGGACTTAGTGAGATTCAGTCATCAATCCGAATGAGGCCAGATCGGATTGACAACTGATGTATTGTGTTCATCATTTAATCATGTCTTTAGAATGCAAAACATTGTTGGATTAGCATATTAAATGTATATATATACTGTTCATTAATTTTACTGAAGCGTTAGTTCCTATCATGTACATTCACACAACAGCCCACCTCCCCACCCCCCGTTTAAATAAAGGCGGGCGTGCCTAAATAAGTAAAACTGTGCTTGATTCGGTGTTCACAATTTTTGTTCTTTATATGCTTTTTATTTTTATTTTTCAATTAATGAAAGGTGAAAGAATTGTTGAAGATGTATGATCTGTAAATGGAAGAGATTTAATTTATCTAATACCTATCCTTAATTCTTTTTTCGTTACCTACAACTAGGCAAGTCAAACCTGTAATATTTCATTCCCTGTAATACCATCTGACATGCTTTACCTTTAATTCTCTTCCCACACGATATTTCTAGGTGTGAAGTCGTAAACTACCTTCGCACTGCTTGCTCCAGAAATAGATTTCCTCTGACCTCCGCTCACTGATTCGACCCCAGCAAATCATGAATCGGAATCCTAGAAACGTCCGAAGTCAGATGTGACTGGAAGGTAATTGCTTGTTCCAATCAAACTCGGAACGATTTGTATCTGTAACCAGGTACTGCCTATCTATTATCAAGCCTGTCTCATACTGTTCGCAGCAGGGTAAGGATTACTGGCGGTGTTTTTTAATGACCCATTTTTGCTGCGAGATCCTCTGGCAAGAAAAAGTATTTCCTTTTATCAAAGACTTTCTCACAGGTTCACTTGCTTGTGTAGTATTACCACATTCGCAATTATAGTCCGCAATTGAACAGTTATTTATCAAAGATTTTTTGCACAGGTACATTTGTGTATCATATCTCGCATATCGCACCCTTGCTTCAAAAGTGCCACAACTCAAAAATTGAATTATTTCTGCCATTCTACTTGGTTTTTACGCCTCTACCAATCTGGTTTTTACGCCTCTACCAATCACCTAAATTACCAGATAGTGCACTGAAAATCCAGCCACTAGGTAGCTGTTGTGTTTGCAAGCGCAAGATAGCCGCTGACCCTTCCGCAGCCCGGAAACAGTTTTTCGCATTTCCTGAAAAACGGGAAAGTTTTTTGAGTTGTGGCACTTTTGCAGCAAAGGTACTATATGTAATTACCACATTTCAATTCACTCAGTCATAGACCGCAGTTCCACTGTTATTTATTTAACCCCTTGTAAGTGTAGCTTTGTTTTCTTCACGCAAAAAAAATCAAATTTTGCACAAATCAAATTGCATTTGATTTACATAATTACAATTAATGCTAGTTTGAGTTACGTGAAGCGGGTTCGGGCGACACCGGTTAAGGGGTCAACATTCAAGCACTATCCTTGTATCTGCAAGATACAGTGACTTTCTTATTCTGACTGCAAAGGTGTCTTTGCAGTTCAGAAACGCTCTCTCCACCTATCTTCCTAATGTACAGTCGTCCAAAAAAAGTAAACACCCCCTAACTCTGCAATTACTTATAATAGAAGAAAATTACTGGTACAAATCGACTGGAAATGAAGTCTACTTTTAAATGATGTATACAAAATTTGCTTAGGGGGCCATCTTCAAATCAAAACCAGATCAAACTTTGTTTTTTTTTTCAATAGCAACACCCAATTTTGACAATATATTTTAAATCTTCAGTTCAAACTATCCCTGAAAACGAAATTTCTAGTCATTTGAAAGATATTTTTTTAATTGGAAACATTCAAAATTGAGAGCTTCTAATGTTAAATTACATTTCCATATTTTTGTTTATATATCCTGAAATTATAATCATAATGTGGTAATTTTGTGCTTGGCTATAATACTAAAATACCCAAATATAAATACATTGAATTTGTAATTTTTAAAATTTTATTAAATTAATTATAAAATTCGAAAAAGAAAAATATGAATTGCAACTTACTTATTTATATTTATTATGTCCTGCTTTATGCGAATTCTCAATTTAAAATTTTTCTAACTAGTTTTCGAATTATCATTAAAAAACGTCAAAATGATGGTTTAAGTGGCCATCTATGATGCGCAGAAAAGCATAATTTAAAAAAAAAAAAAAAATTTACTCACTTTATTAAAATATTTGGGCTGGCAATAATCGAAACATATTAAGCGAGTGAAGTGATCATATTGGCAAGAAATAATATATTAAAAGAAGTGTCATAGTCATTCTGTAGCATTTCAACAATCAAGTACCGAACTTTAATTTGGATACAGCCCCTAAAATAGGCTCATTTTAAAATAATTAATTTCTCGGAAACTAATCGTACGAATTTCATGAAAGTTTGGATTTAAGCTAATTAAAGGATGCAGAATTTAATTATGGTGTCAATGGATATGTATTGCTTTTGAAAAACACAGAAGTTTGGGTTCTTTTTTTTTTCTTCTGTGCCATAGTGAAAGAAAAAAATGCTAAAATTTTTATTATTTTCTGGATTTTTTTAATCCAGCATGTATTCTATTCTATTTTGTCATTTTTTTTCAACATCGATATGCATGCTGTGTAAAAGTAACTTCATCTATATACTTGCATATGTGTAAGTGTTTTTATACATCTGTCATGCTTGTGTATGTTTATATCTTCTTGGAGTGAAAAATAGAAAAATAATAATTCTAAGTAAGAACTTTTCCTTATGCCAATTTAAAAATGTGCTTGTATGAAGATGAAGTGCTAAAACACAAGCCGTATGAACACATAAATACACAAGCAGCTATTGATCTTCCAGTTACTTTATTCTTGGCCTGCAAGAAATAACACTGCGTTATGGATTTTGTCCGCAATCAATATAGCCCCGCCAGTGGCCGAGAGGTTCTGCTCTCAAAGCTGGTAGACGGAAAGTGCTGGGTTCAAACACAATCGCTCCCGTCGGCCTAATCGTTCGGAGTTTTCCGTGTTTTTCTTCGAACCTTGGTTAAGTTCCCTTAGAAATACCCCCACGGAGGGCACTCCCCTCGGGCCTATATCTCTCGTATAGATTATCGGCCGTCATAAATAAGACCAAACACCGCAATCAGTATATCCATAAAAGCGGGGCTTACTGTACGAAACGATTCTTTTTAGTCTATTTCTTTTTTTATATAAAAGGCGGGAAGGGGCGGGGGGAGAGTACTGCTAAATTGCCCGCAAATGCTTCACGACATGTTTCCTTTTGCAAAGGATTAAAAGCATCTACAATGGCATACCTTGTACAAAATTTCCACTTAATTTCCCATTTACTCTGGTGTACTACATTTGCTATAAAGACGATTTGCCCTACATTTTGAACCCATAACTATGATCCTAAATGAAATTCCAGTTTTCAACCAACTTCAGAAAGAAGAAAAAAAAAGTACTGTTTAATTCACTTTTTTCATTGCTTTTTTTTATTCCCAGCAGGTAAAGGATTGTAAGCAGATGATTTTTATGACACAGTTTTCAGTTACTGCCTCTCCCAGAACGTTTGTTTTTTCTATTTTTCATTTGATGAGTAACCATGGGAACTGGTAAGCCTTAATCGCCTACGCTGTGGTTGTTTATGGGAACTTGGGTATTTAAGAAAGATAAATTTTCATATTTTACTTTTGTCCACTTATTTGTTGGGTACGAGCGAAATTATAGGATTTATACGCCCTGGGTGGGCTTCTCTGTGTGGATATTTTATTGGATAGCCTTTTTATGCATGGTTGTTTGTTGACGATCGGCTAGTCTTGAGTTCCATAATTCCTATATTTTATTCGTTATGTTTGCTCTCATTTATGAACATAAATTCGAGAAATGCCGGTATGCGTAACATAAAAGTTTCTGATTTTATTTATAAGATTTTGTGGAATTAAATTCCCATTAAAATAGTATTGTAAAATGGTATGGTATGCGTAAGTCTTCTTTGGTGGCCAATGAAAAATCGTTTTCTTCCAGCATTATTTTTTTTAAATACCATATAACTTTTTTTTTTTTTTTTACTTCCGAAACACATAGTGTAAGAAATGTACTGTAATTCATCATTAAAAAAAAATGAAATTTAAGTTTTCAGGTTCCTTGAATTCGCGTTTTCATTTTTCCAGCAGTTCTTACGTGGGCGGCCTAGTACAATTCCGAATTTGCAATTTTAGTTGCAAGAAGAAAAAAAAAAAAACTGTGTACGCCTGTTTTTGGTTTAATTGGGTACAGGCTGTTTTGTTTAATATCACTGTATTTAACCGTCAAAATGTATTTTGATAGTATAAAGTAATTACTGTTTGGTTTTGTGCAGTGGATACTGTAATATACAGAGATAGCGAACACTTCTTTCTTGCACTGTTACGATCACTAGCTAAAACAGTTAGTTACCTTCTAGTTTGACTTATACTCTTTTAACCGGACATAGATATTGTATTTTCACTGTGAATAATTATGCAAATATTCTGATTTAACGAAAAATTGGCTTATGCTGTTAAGACAGCCCACCTAAGAATTCTCGATGTATATAGGTATTTATGTATGTCGATATTTCCTCATGTTTCTAAGACCCACGTAGTTCATTTTTCCAGTTTTTGTGGTATAATGTATGTGTCGGAGAACACGATAGCTTCCTGTGAGTGAACTCCATGGCTTCCAAATCGTAGGTACTTCATTGTGAGTTCCCATTTGGCGAATGAATATGTTATGTTAGATAGACCGCTACCGCAAGAATTTTATATATTTTCGTACAAAATGGCCGACGGAATTGTTATTTACACCATTTTGCGATCAATTCTGTAGGAAAAATCAAGAAAATGTGACAGTACAAGTGATATTTATTGCGGCGATGTAATCAAACATTGATTGTGCAAAGGTAACGTCTTCAGTTTCAAAACGGGAGGTCCAGTTTTCAAATCTAGATGATTCCATTGTGTCAGGAATTTGTCTAAATGAATGATGTTCTATAAAATGTTCGAAAGCTCGATTGGAGTTAATGTAGATTTTTATAATTTATCTAATTTTCAAGTCAAATTGAAATTACATTTGTTCGCGCAACGTTTCCAATCTATTGTCTACCCCATAATTTAAAAGTTGAGCAATTTCAATGACTGTTTTAAAGTTGCATACTATACGATTTGTAATTCGCAGGATTGTATTTTTATGATAACGATTTTTTTTCATTTTTGAATAAGCTGTTTTAAATAGTAACAGATTTTAATAAAAACGTCATCAACCTTATTTATTTGTAAATTATAGCGTATCTTGTTTTACTTTACTAAACAAAATAATAATAACTATTAACTAATCAAGAATGACCGGCAAAGCGTTAAAAAAAAAAAAACCTCTCACATTTGGTGGTTTGATACTCTTTTTGACAACCTGATAATACTTCTTAAAGATTCAAAAATTTTGAAAACCTGTAATTTGCTCACATAATAGACTTTGATTGAGGTGACGAGCGATTCTGCGAGGATGGCATATGTCCCCTTATGTTTGCCTCTTCTCGGTGTCTTCCTTACAATCAATTCTCAATTGTCTGAATTGTCTGTATCATTACGTGGGGAAAGAAATACAAAAAGCGCAAATTGTAGAAATTATTGGCTAAAATATATCTTTTGTTGCGCTTATTTATTTAAACTATACAGTAAAAAAAGTTTGTGAAATCTTGTCCGATTCGACCGTTTTCTTGATTTATTTTACAAAATAAGGAATTCAAGCTTCTTCACAAAAATAAATAAATGATAATAATAACCTCAATTGATGGTTGAATTTTTTACAACTTGATACTATTTTTGAAAAGTTTCAAGCTCTTGTAAATCTTTAATAAGATCTCATGATACTGTGATGTAGGCGACATGAGATTTCATAACGATGACATGTTCCTTATGTTTTGCCTGTTGTCAGTGCTATCTTTTTTCAGTCAATCCTCGTTTGACTGGATGTCTTCATAACGAAAAATGAGATTATCAAACTAGTATCGACTCTTATAATGTTAATTAAGAAAAAGAATTTTTGTATGAATTTAAATTGATCAATTTTCAAGACATCGAGAGCCTATATCGGTTTGTATAAGAAATTTGATTGAGTAATGGAGCTATCGAGTAATTCGAGAGTTATATAATTTGAGTAGCATTTTTAAAATACTATTTACGAAGATTTAAAACTCTTTTCTGAAAAGTCGCCGAGTTTTAATTCCTTAGATTATTTATTTTGATGATGGTAGTTATAGCTTTCCTCCCCATCTCTCTCCTTTAACCCTTAATTGCATAGTGATGTAAATTTCCGTCACCTTTTTATTTAATTTTTAATACATAAATTAAGTTCTTACAACCACTATATTTATATAGAAATATTAATCCTCTAAAAATTACAAAAATATGCTTTTAAATAAAGTTAAAATCTATCTTAAGATTTCTGGTGACTAATCCTTAATACAAAAATAAAAAACACAATTCTAAAAGAATAATTCATGCAATTAAGGGTTAAATGTGCTGATTTAAAAATTTGAACCTTTTTATATAATTAAAAGCAGCGATAGAGAATTTTCTTTAAATCCTACCAGCAAAAGATTTTTTTTTTTTTTTTTTTTTACCAGCTAGCATTATACAGTCGAAAATTGCTATGGCAAAATTTACGCGATTGCAAAAATATTTCACTACTACAATTGCATTTCCATATTAACATTTTATAAAATTAAGAAAGATTTTCAACAGAGGAATGTTTAGTGTAGGATAAAACTTAGTGCCCTGTTTACATTGCAGCGATTTAGAAGGGGGGGGGGGGGGCAGGAAATGTGGCCAACGAATAAAAATGCATAAGTTTTTCTCATATTTTTATAGCCTGCAGTGTTTAAAATGTCTAAATGTTCACTCGTCTGATCAGAAAATTCACTCGCCACTGGTGAGTGGATTTATGTACTTCTTCACCCCAAATAAAACAACAACCATCTTCGTTAATTCAGTATTTTCTTGCTATACTTTACGAAACAGGGAACTCTAATCAGGGTGTCTGGCCACCTGGAAAAATCAAGGAAATTTGAAAACTGAGAAAGAGTTATAAAAATTTGCATGAAAAATTAGGAAAAAATTTCTCATTATAAAACCAAGGATTTGGAATTGCAACAATCAAATTTTGCTCAATTAATATCATAAGACGAAACGCAGTTTTTCACCTTGATTTAACATAAACCAAAACATGACCAAAGAAAACTCAAAGAAAGAATAAAAGAACATAAAGCAGACATAAAATATTGTCGTCAATCCACAGCTTTCTCTCGTTTAAGTTTCAATCAGAATATCGCAATACATTTTGATCAGGCAAAAATCATATTCCCGACATCCAATTATTACGCATCCGCTAAAAGAGAATCAATAGAAATCCTGTGAAAAAGCAATCAAGTGTGTAACGACGCCCTATCGTACAATATCCCCAGTTTGTGGTTCAATATTCTGAAAACCTGAACAAAGTGACGTATGAAAATTTAAAGTACAGAAGTTAAATATTTTCTTCTACCCATGGAAAGTGACGTCATAAAATAAATGGAACTGCAATTAATAATAATAATATATATTCTAATTAAATTCAATCCCAGAAACTGTTACTTCTACTTTCAACTCTAGTAATTATTGGCTCTCTCATTTCCAAAACAAAGTGACCTATCTGTATAAATAAACAACATTTAGTTATTAAGATATTCTCTGATGATGAGCCTGGAAGGCTTGTAAGTACTAAGAAGTTTTAAATAAAATGTATATTTTAAACTTGTAACATATTTTTCATTACATTAGTCGCATTTTAAGTAAGATTGTGGACCTTTTTAATGTTCACATTATATATTTTATTCAAACTTTGCTCTTTAAAAGAAAATAAAAGAATATTTCAACATATTGTGCAAATAATTTTGTCTTCTACCCCTTTTCAGTTCTTCCTTGTAACTCTGAGATTTTCAACTCCAGCTTCACTGTTACTTTGTACTGAATGTTGTAAGGATTGATTAGATGTTTCAGTCTGTTTACTAATCTTTGTTTTGGAACTGAACATACGCAGCTTAATTTATTGAATATTTATTATTTGTATTAAAATATGCAGAAGCAATCTGTGTTTAACTGTGACTGATGTGATAAAGAATTTCATCCTGATTGGATGAAATGGATAGAACCTGATGCTGAAAGTGTGTATGTTTAGCATGTAAAAAGTTCAACAATTTGTAAATTTTGCAAGAATTTGTCACTTCATTAACTGTTACTTCAGAATCAGTTGTGAAAGTTCCACTCTCAAATTTACAACTTTTAAGAATTTTTGTGTGTAACATCACAAAATTTCGATATCTGGAGATTCATGTCCAGAACCTGGATAAGTCAGGGAAAACCTGAAAAAGTCAGGGAAATTTGTTACTGATCTGGAATAGACACCCCGTTTTATAAAAATAAGAAAGATTTTCGACTTAGGAAAATTTAGTGCAAAATAAAACTGATTTCTATGTTTACATTGCATCCATTTGGGGGGAGGAGGGGGTTAGGAACGGACAAACATGATCGACGAATAAAAGTGCATACGTTTTTCGCATATTTTATAGCCTGCAGTATTTAAAATGCCTAAATGTTCATTCGCCTGATCAGAAAATTCACTCGGCACTGGTGAGCGGATTTATGTAATTAAAGTAACAACCATTTACGTTAATTCAGTATTTTCTTGCTGTACTTTGCGAACCATTAAACTCTAATAACTTAGAAAGTATGCCCAATAAAGAATTTAAAAAAAAAATCTTTCGTATTTGGTGGTTGATGACCTTTTTGACAACTTGATAATATTTCTTAAAAGCCTCAAGTCCTTGAGAGTCTGTAATGAGCTCTCATGGTAAACTTTGATGCAGGCGACAAGGGATTCTGCGACGATGACATGTTCCCTAATGTTTTCCCTCTTGTCAGTGTCATCCTCGCAGTCAATCCTCATTTGACCTGAATTTTTTCTTAACGAGAAATGAAAATATCAAACCGGTATCCCGATGTTTTGATTCCCTATAAGAGTTTTTGTCAAACTGATGTGTGGTCTGGGATGTTTTGTGGGAAACGAGAGTGGCAGATCACGAATAACGTATTACCAAGTATTTTTCTGTCTTGTTGCAGTCGGCTTCAGGCGGGTTTGGTGCCAGAGGAGTTTGCGCGGAAGTCGTATCATAAGAAGATCGGGAGATATATTTGAAGCATCTCGCACGCGACACGAAAAACTCATATCAGGCTGGAATGCTTCGATTGCTCCAATAACCCTTTGAGACCGGTAAGGGAAATTTTCAGGGTGGGTAAAATACCTTTTTTTAAAGCAATGTGAATTAATTTTTATTCATAAAACTCTTAGAATTATGTTTTAGTAGTTCTAATTTTTCACTATTCTTATATTTTGTATTTCTAAGAATCGCCAGAGTTCGATCCACGCGAAAAAATTGGGGCCTATTTAGAGCCTCTTCACAAAATTCCAGTTAATGAAAGATGCCCCTTCACAAAATTCGGCGAATTTTCACAAAATTTTGGCTAAAGCTCGAATCTTTTTTTGCTTCTGAGTTTTCTCCGAGAACAAACTAATAGTCGTTACTAAATAAAAAAAATAACTGTATTCTATATTTTGTTAAAAAAATATTTCACAGGTACCATATACTACTGTAATTTTATGAACATCTCAATCCATTTCGTCATTTCCATTTTCGTTTTTCATGTTACAGCCTGTAAAACTACTTTTACAGCAACAGTATTACATGGACGGAGATGCCAACTTACAAAAAGAATTATTTCTAAATATCAATTGACACAAATATGTAATGAATGTTGTGTTTATAATTTAGTTAAGTTCTTTTTCTTCGTCTTTGAAGCTTTAACTCGGCTTTGTTTTTAAATTTTATTTATATACTTTAAATCCACTGTGACCGACTTTATGTCGGATATGCTGCAACTGTTCGTCGTTGGTATATTGGGAAACTCACTTGTTCACTATTCCGCTAACCAGTACTTGTTACTGCCTCTAAAACTACTTTTACAGCAACAATATTACATGGGCAGAGATGCCAACTTAAAAAGAATTATTTCTAACATCAATTGACACATATGTAATGAATGTTGTGTTTATAATTTAGAAAAGTTCTTTTTCTTCGTCTTTGAAACTTTAACTCGGCTTTGTGTTTAAATTTTATTTATTTATTTATACACTTCAAATCCACTGTGACCGACTTTATGTCTGACATGCTGCAACTGTTCGTCGTTGGTATTGGGAAACTCTCACTTGTTCACTATTCCACTAATGCAGGGACGACGAACCTATGGCACGCGTGCCATAAGTGGTACGCTGCAGATTATTTTTAGCACAGCATAGATTAAGGCCCCACATCAAAATATAGTAGAATTTCACAAAATGCATTAATTACTCTAGATGTTGTCTCTGTTTATCTGAATTCGATTAGTTCGGTTGGTTGTCATACGGATTGAAGTAACGGAAATATAATTTAATGTACTCCAATCTAGCTCAATATTGGCTCACAAAATTTTAAGAACAAGAGAGAATTGGGAAATTTTCGCAAAAGAAAGATTAAAAGGCAATATAAGCAAAACTTCCGATGATAAAATTATGACAACTTGAAATTCAATTCCAGACCCTAAAGTAGATTCTGGCGCTTGCTATTTTGGCAAATAACTAAGTACGAAGCTGATATAAATTATTTGGCATCTAAGATAAGACAACGCAAATCAAATTTTGAAAATAAATTTGTAAAGTATAACATCAAGCATTACCAATATTTTTTAATGCTAAAAGCAAAATTTTAAGTTATTTTCATTCATTATTTGATCCATTAAATTTTTTTATTGATGGCACGTCCATAGTCACGTAGAACATATTTTTGGAAAAATTTGGCACGTAAATGTGAAAAGGTTCGCCGTCCCTGCACTAATGACTAACCAGTACTTGTTACTGCCTGTAAAACTACCGTATTTTATGGAAGAAACGCCGAACCCGTCGTAAACACCGCACTCCTCAAATTGGCCTGAATAAGCTTAAAAATATCGTAATCGCCGCACCCGTTGTAAACGCCGCATCCATCGGAACGCTACTTTTGTCGACAGCGTCACATTGACTTAACTTTAATCAAAGTTTTCTGAGCAGTGTAGGATGCCTCGTTTTTAATATCTTAAGATGTCTGAAGTTTTATTTGAAATATTTAAATCCGATTTTAAATATTTTTATGAATTTTTAAATTAAGGAAACTCGGTTTGTATTTTTAAAAAAAATCGTAAACGCCGCACTTGGGAAAAAATTAACTTTTAAACTCGTAAACGCCGCAGCGTTTCTTCCATAAAATACGGTACTTTTACAGAAACAGTATTACATGGGCAGAGATGCCAACTTACAAAAATAATTATTTCTGAACTTCAACTGACACAAATATGTAATGAATGTTATGTTTATAATTTAGTAACGTTCTTTTTCTTCATCTTTGAAACTTTAACTCGGCTTTGTGTTTAAATTTTATTTATTTATACACTTCAAATCCATTGTGACCGACTTTATGTCGGACATGCTGCAACTAACTGTTCGTCGTTGGTATTGGGAAACTCTCACTAGTTCACTAATGCAGGGTCGGCGATCCTATGTCACGCGTGCCATAAGTGGTACGCTGCAGATTATTTTTAGCACAGCATAGATTAAGGTCCCACATCAAAATATAGTAGAATTTCACAAAATGCATTAATTACTCTAGATGTAGTCTCTGTAGTCAACTGTAGTCTCTGTTTATCTGAATTCGATTAGTTCGGTTGGTTGTCATACAGATTGAAGAAATGGAAATATAATTTAATGTATTCCAACCTAGCTCAATATTGGCTCACAAAATTTTAAGAATAAGAGAGAATTGGGAGATTTTCGCAAAAGAAAGATTAAAAGGCAATATAAGCGAAACTTCCGATGGTAAAATTATGACAATTTGGAATTAAATTCTAGACCCTAAAAGTTGTAGATTCTGGCGCTTGCTATTTTGACAATTTTTTCTGCGAGACATTCTTTTCGGAAATAAATAATATGAAAAATTCAAGTTAAAACATTTTGTTAAATGAGTCCAATTCAAAACACTTTGTTAAATGAGTCCAATTCAAAACATTTTGTTAAATGAGTCCAATTCAAAACATTTTGTTAAATGAGTCCAATTCAAAACATTTTGTTAAATGAGTCCAATTCAAAACATTTTGTTAAATGAGTCCAATTCAAAACATTTTGTTAAATGAGTCCAATTCAAAACATTTTGTTAAATGAGTCCAATTCAAAACATTTTGTTAAATGAGTCCAATTCAAAACATTTTGTTAAATGAGTCCAATTCAAAACATTTTGTTAAATGAGTCCAATTCAAAACATTTTGTTAAATGAGTCCAATTCAAAACATTTTGTTAAATGAGTCCGATTCAACTTCCAATCTCTTAAAAATAACTAAGTACGAAGCTGATATAAATTATTTGAGATCTAAGATGAGACAACAGAAATAAAAAATTTTAAAATAAATTTGTAAAGTAAACATCAAACATTACCCATATTTTCTTAATGCTAAAAGCAAAATTTTAAGTAATTTTGATTCATTATTTGATCCATTAAATTTTTTTATTAATGGCACGTCATGGTCACGTAAAACATATTTTTGGAAAAATTTGGCACGTGGGTGTGAAAAGGTTCGCCATTCCTGCGCTAATGACTAACCAGTACATGTTACTGCCTATAAAACTACTTTTACAGAAACAGTATTACATGGGGCTGAGATGCCAACTTACAAAACGAATTATTTCTAAACTTCAGTTGACACAAATATGTAAAGAATGTTCTGTTTATAATTTAGTAAAGTTCTTTTTCTTCGTCTTTGAAACTTTAAACTTGGCTTAATTTTTTAATTTTATTTATTTATTCACTTCAAATTCACTGTGATCGGCTTTATGTCGGACATGATGTGTACAGGTGTTCGTCGTTGGTTTTGGGGAAACCTCTAAAGCCGTTTGTCCTCCTTTTTTGAATGAAACTTTTCCAAGATTGTGAACTGGGTGTTCCCGTTTTATGGCCAGCCTGTTTACTAGATTTTATCACCTCCGATTCCATTTTGAAGGTTTGTAAAGACATCGTTTTTAACTTAAAATCACCCTGTTTTAATTTCATTTTTAGGTGCGTTCGTAATTATATAAATACGTAGCACCTATAGTCGTCGTTCAGTCCGTCCGTCCGTCCGTCTGTCTGTCCGCATATAACAGAGCAAAAACTACCCAAACGAATGGTTTGAAATTTGAAATATAAGATTGTTGTAAAATTTTGTCGAGCCATTTCAAATTTTATGAAAATCGGATGTATAGTTTAATTACAGGGACAGTCAAAATTTTTTCTTTACATTACGGCCAATGGGAAAAATTATTGCAAGTGCATTTTAATGATGTTACAGCCTTCCGAATGGTCTGAAATTTTAAAGATATAATTGTTGCAAAATTTTGTCGAGCCATTTCAAATTTTAGGAAAATCGGATGTATAGTTTAATTACAGGGACAGTCAAAAGTTTTTCTTTACATTACGGCCAATGGGAAAAATTATTGCAAGTGCATTTTAATGATGTTACAGCCTTCCGAATGGTCTGAAATTTTAAAGATATAATTGTTGCAAAATTTTGTCGAGCCATTTCAAATTTTAGGAAAATCGGATGTATAGTTTAATTACAGGACAGTCAAAAGTTTTTCTTTACATTACGGCCAATGGGAAAAATTATTGCAAGTGCATTTTAATGATGTTACAGCCTTCCGAATGGTCTGAAATTTTAAAGATATAATTGTTGTAAAATTTTGTCGAGCCATTTCAAATTTTATGAAAATCGGATGTATAGTTTAATTACAGGGACAGTCAAAAGTTTTTCTTTAATTACGGCCAATGGGAAAAATTATTGCAAGTGCATTTTAATGATGTTACAGCCTTCCGAATGGTCTGAAATTTTAAAGATATAATTGTTGCAAAATTTTGTCGAGCCATTTCAAATTTTAGGAAAATCGGATCTATAGTTTAATTACAGGGACAGTCAAAAGTGTTCGGGGAATGGGAAAAAAAATTATTGGGAGTGCATTTTAATGATGTTAAAGACTATGTACTTTATGAAGTGCAAAAAATTATACATTCAGTACAATATGGGGTGCAAAAAATAATTATAAAACTTGTTATAGTACGAACGCACCTCATTTGCCACGTTTGACGAGCAATTTCCAACTTGTTAACACTTTCCAACATGTCGAAAACTGTTTATGAATTCGATTCGCCTGTCTGTCCGCACTCTCTAACTCTCGATCACATACTTCGATTTCTACATTACTGATATGCTATTGAGATTTACCGTGGCATGTTCCCTATTAAAAGCGAAGTATGTGGCATTTATAGTTCGTTTACAGAGACACTCAAAAGAATCAATTGCATAATGGTCTGCGGGAAAAGTCGTTTGCAGGGTATTTTAATGATATTATACTAGTTCAAACATGTGGAAAATTATACAGTACAATAATTTATAAAAATTATTGAGGTGCATTACAAGATTATTTCTGTTGAATGTAGAGTGGGTAGCATTTACGTTCATTTGTGGAAACACACGAATAATTCGGTTACAGTACTGTTTATAAACGGTAATTGTTGGAATGTGCATTTTCAACTTTGGTTTGCTTTTTAAATACTAAATTTTTGCATACTGCCTAGTGTGTATAAATTCTATAGATCATATTACAGGACTACACAAAAGAATTCGAAATCATTAGTGTGTATGTGCGTGAATTGCTGAAGGGTGATTTTTGCGTAATGCATTTTTCTGAATTAATATATTCAGTTGACTAAAAGATGTTTTTAGACTACAAATTAATTCATGTAAATCTACACAAAGAGGATACGGTAATTTTTGGACGTTCGCTTTTGGTTGTGTTAAGCGCTTAGGACATATGTGATATTAACACTACTCTTATGTTATTTACAACTTAGAATTATGATCATTTAAAATTTAAGATTGTAAAGAAAGATAACATCTTTCTTCCGATAATGTATTCTTTCGTTTCTCCCTGAATGTATTAAACGGCGACAAAAGAAGGGGGGGGGGGTGAGTATTGTCCGGATTTTCTAATAGAAAAAAAATCTGTGTATTCGGGGAGGGGGGGGGGAGAGCTTATTAACACTACTCTTTATGTTATTCAGAACATAAAAAATGTGACCAGTTAAGCACGAAGACCATGAAAAAGCAAGATAAACATCTTTATTCCAAGGAATTCCGTCTTTTCTCTTGTTCCTGAAGGTATTAAAAGTAGAAAGATTTTCTAGTATTGTCCCATCTTTTTAGAGGAATAGAAATATCCTGTGTGTTCAGAATAAAGAAGAGTATGTTATTAACGCATTACTCTTATTTGTGTTATACAAAACATAAAATTGTGACCAATTAAAAATTAAGACCGTGGAGAAGTAAGATAAACATCTTTTTCTTTTCCAAGGTTTTAAATCTTACTGCTCCTGTAGATATACTAAACGAAGGGAATGGGGAAAAAAATGTGAACGTAATATAAACGAGCTGAATGTTACATTTATCGTCATCTTGGGATGTTCCTCACGCTGCTGCATAAAACATCATCTCCCGCTATGTAGGAAGGGCAATCGTTGTGTACACCGTTAAGCTGAGACTTTTTAATGACTTTTGGCGAAGATAACTTACCATAATCCCTGTTCACACCCTATTACGAAATAGGTGATTCTTTATCCATAGCCACTCCTGCCTCTTAATTAAGAGTTCACCTGGTGAATGATTTGGATCGGCCTTGAACAGAAAACGCTGTCGATTTTATCAGGTGCATCTATGTATCTTTTCTCGCTGAACAGACATTTTCATTCAAATTTATTAGTATTGGTGAGAATTTCTGTTATGGTGCAAAAAATGGCTTGCACTTGTTCAGAGGTAGTTAAAGAAAACTTTATTTTCATTGTGATAACTCTGTTCATTTTTAACCTTTGTGCAAAGATTAAAATCTTCCTTAGGACACCTCCCCACCCCGCTTTCTCTGTGTATGTGAGTGAGTGAGAGAGAGAGAGAGTTTGTGTGTGAGAGAGATCCGATTCATCTAGCATGTAGTACATACACTTCACGTCTGCTAGATTTTAATTGCATCTTACGAACAGATGTGATAATAAGTGTGATGAACATCGATTAAATATCTCATTAAGCTAATTTAAAGTCTGGAATCGGCTGACTCTTCAAATCTATCATCTGGATCACATAATGAAATAACTGCAGAAAATTCTCAACCTCATCAAAAGGCTATTGGCGGTAATTAATTTTCAGAACGCTCTATATTAGTGGCAAATTGAATTATCCTGGTAATACAATTTTAGTTATTAAGAAATTAAAAGCCTTTCTGTACATTTCTATAAAAACCACATCCTGCTATTGCCTATATTTTTTTAATTATTAAAATTTTATTTATTTTGAAACTTTCTGATCATCCGCTATATTTTTTATCCACGTTTGACTGTAATTTGTGTCTATTGCATTTTTCTGTTTATGTTGAATATTAAATTAATATAGAGGCTGATTATACCAGGTGAGCCAAAAGTTCGTTAAAACTTTAAAAACTCAAAAAAGGAAGAAATTATGATAAAGGAATGTGCGATTCGCAAAAAAAAAACTCACAAGGTTGTCGGATTTTTTTTTTTAGCAGCAAAAAACAATTTAGTTAAAAAATCACATGTAGAGGGCGCTGACGACCCGAAACACAATGAAAAGAGCAACAATACGCTCCAATCATTTGTTTTTCCACTTCCACTAACAAATGTTCAACATGACCTCCAGAACATTCTACGACTCAACCAGGTCGTGTCGTTGAACCTGTTCATAGTGTTTCGGGTCGTCAGCGCCCTCTACATGTGTGTTTTTAACTAAACATTTTTTCGCTACTTAAAAAAAATCCGACTACCTTGTGAACTCTTTCTCGCGAATCGCACTCATTTATCATAATTTCTTTTTTATGAGTTTTTAAAATTTTAACGAACTTGTGGCTCACCCGGTATATACATATGCAAAAGTAATATACATATTGATTCGATATATACTGTCCTTTTACCTTTTTTTTTTTCCTTCCTAAAACTAGAATAACAATTTCAACACACAGTTCATGCTATCATCTATGTTAAGTTGTGGCTTGTTCTTATAACTGTATTAGGAATTGACTGAATACCGAATAGTTGATTCGGTATTTGGTGGTTCGGCATGTAAACCGAATATTCGGCTTCGGCCGAATAATTGCAGATAAGTATTTTCTTAGAAGTAGAAGAGTTCTCTTTTACTTAGCAAAAGTATAGGCTAAACAATGAGTCTCAATATTATGTGCATGAGTTCAGCTGCACTACAAAAAACAAGTCAAAGGCCATTTTTAATTATAAAAAAAAAAAAAAAAAAAAAAAAAAAAAAAAACTTTTCCCTTCCTAAAATAGTCTACATAGGTGTGAAATCAAAACAACTGTCTATAACAGAGAAAAAAAAGTAAGGAAGATGCGCACCTTTCCCTTATCATTTAATTTTATTTACTTCTGCATTAGTTTTTTTTTTAATTTAAATTTATTTAATATGTATTTTATTTTAATATACAAATCAAATAAGTATATCGGAGTTCGTCTCTGTATATCTAAGGTGCATATTAAAGAAAATACACATATCAAATAAGTATACCCCTATGCCTATCCTATAGCTTTTATAACCATTACATCAAAATCGCTCAAATTTCTTTTCTTCATCACCACAATGTTAAAATATTAATCAAAATATAAATATTCTATCAATAATTTGACAGAAAATAGTTAAATGTACAAATTGATATACTTTTTATATTTTGAGAACATTCCTATTCAATTATTCAATGTGTTTATAATTAGACAATCAGTAAATCAGCTTAATGGCAACATTGTTTCTTTGTATTTGAATGAACTTTTGTTTTTCTGACAATACTTATCCTTAGTAATACCCTGTATAGTTTAATACTTTCATGGGTTATTTTTGGGTATTGACCAGTGATAAAATAATAAAAAACAAGTGATGGGTTAATGAATTTGTGAGCGGAAAGAAGTCATTAAATTGTTTTGTGTAATTAGATTTAAGAATAAAAATGTAACTTAATTAAATTATTGAGAATTTAATTTCAATTAAAGCTTATTAAAAAAGCTAATATATGCAAAAATGCATATTAAAAAGTTTCAAGTATTCGGCAAAATTGCTGCTTCGGTCAAATCCTAAACTAAATTAAGAATTTTTTTTTATTGGGTTTCGTAACTTCTTTTATATTTTAGATTTTCAATGGCTATAAGGATTTTGCGATGCAATAAAGTGGTGTTCACATATCTGCTGTTAACCAGTTTTGTTATCACTGCAGCATCGAAAGAAAAAATTATTAATTTCTCAGGTTACGTTTACCTTAGCACAACGTGTCGTTAACATGCATATCTACACCTTTAAATATAAGATTTGATCATTTTTGTCAACTTTAGTAGTTCTTACTTCGTGCATTCATTGTGGCAACGATTAATGAAGTCATTTGACCTGGAATATTTGTGTGTGAATGTGATTTACATTTCTATTGCGTTTTCCTCTTTTATTGAATAAAAAAGTTAACTTTTCAGTTCAGTGTCGCACATATCTTCTCCCACCAGAAAATATTGCAGCATTCCGGTCGTCAAATCCTTATAGCAGATTTTATCCAGGTAGCTGTAGATATTTCTTATACTACGTTAACATGCATTTCATTTCTTGTGTACGGATATCAGACGGGAGACTTTTTCCCTTCTTATCTTTTGCCTTTGAAGCAACTATTTTTGTGATTACCGTTGGCAACACAAGAAACATCGCCATGTCAACAAAAGCATATTTTTAATGTGCGTATTTTGTTTTCGCATGCTATTGTGCTTTTAGAGTTATTTTTTGGGTTAGTCTCGAGTCTGTCATGGTAATTTAGGACAGTTTCCGCTACCCCTATGTCAGCATCATCAAATACATCACATAGCATTTTATACATATGATTTTATGTAAATAAACTTTGATATTTTCATGAAATCTGCTATTTTATATTGTCGTGTCTAGTTTTAGGTTTTTATTATTTGACGATACATTACATGTAAGTATTTTCTTCTACCGTATGTCGTTCACATACCTGCTTTTAACCAGTTTTCTTATCGCCATAGTATCAAAAAAGCATTTTTATTAGTTTTTTTAGATTGCATTTACCTTAGCATAAAATGTCATTAACATGCATGTCCTCACCTTTTATTTATCAGGTTTGATAAGTTTGTCGCCTTAAGTAGTCCGTCTTAAATTGCTGTTATGAACTTCGTCATCTTTTATTCTGTTATGTTCGTAATAGGGGAACTTTAGAATGTTCTATGCTAACATATGCTCATGATTACCGTCTATTTACCTTAGACTGATGGGTTGGGTAATTTTTATTCAGTCTAATGTTGAGGGTTTTCCGGGTTACTTCTGACCTTAAGGTGCAAATTCTAGTGATGTGTATTGCAGCTTATCTTTATAGGAATAAAAAGTAAAACCCGTTAGGTAATGTAAATATGTGAATGTTCCTTCTCGGTTCGTTTTATTTGTTTTTATCAGATACGGTTTTTAAAATTACCTTATTTATTACCCTGTATACAATAAGATTGCACCCTTAAAAAAACTCCGTTGATTTGCTTTTCATGACCATGAAGATAGTGAGTATTAAATCAGGTATTTTGTTTGTTATTTCAACTGAGTGAACTTTGAAAATGTGTTCTTGCTTCACACGGATCTCAGTTTTTCTACTTTAATGTAATAAACTTGTGATTATATTTTTATTTTCCTGGAATTTCTATAATTGCGAACACTTTGTAACCTTTAAAACATCTATTTTCATGGACAGAATAAATTAAAGTCTCTCTCAGTAACTTGTAAAGTAGATAGTTAATAAAATAGGCATCTTTAATTCAAAAATATAAAAATCTTCTGCAAATCCGCAATTTTCTTCCTTTCTCTGTACTACATTACAGAGTGCAGAGAAACCCGATTTTCCAAGTTTTAGCAATTTAATACCATTCAGTATAGTTAGTATCAATGGATGACCAGTTTTATGTTGTTGTTATTCAGCGATTTTCTGATAATTGTAGATTACAAAAAATTAATAGTGTGATATTGTTCCGTTTTTGCATTACTTGGCTAGTTTTCATATTTTCATTTCGATTGTAATTCAGATTATTGTAACCTGGTCAAAAATCAAATCCACCAAATTATGTCAGGGAACCTACCCATAAAGTTGGAGGCTTTTAGGAATCCAGCCCCCTTTGGAATCGGTGTTTTTAATACTTTCCAGCATATTTGAAAAGTGTTTATGAATTGGGTTTGTCTGTCCGTCCGTCCGTGCTCTAATTCGGGTAATTATACACGGAAAAAACTGTTTTGTTGAAATTACTAAATTTTGGTTCATATAGCTCCATCCAAATATTTTGGTTGAAATGACCAAATTTTGGGTGAACTAACCAGACGATTTGTTGAATTAACAAAATAATTTGGTTAATCTAACCAAAATGTAATCACTCCAACCAAAATATTTGGATGGAGCTATATGAACCAAAATTTAGTAATTTCAACAAAAATTTTTTCCGTGTAGTCGGTCATTCACGCCAGATTGCCATGAAATTTATATATGTTATTCGTGTTTACGGTGGCATGTTTGGTATTTAAAACGAAGTGTATAGCATTAACGGTTCATTTACAGGGACACTCAAAAGAGTTGCGTTACATTACGGCCTATGGGGAAAAAGTTGTTTGCGGTGTATTTTAATGATATTACACTATTTTAAATATATTAATTTGTATATATCACTGAGGTGAACTACAAAGCGCTTACTGTGGAAACTGATGTGCATATAATTTATCGTTCACTTACAAGGGCGCACTAAAGTATTTGCCTACAGCAGACTTGCCAAGCCTCCTGATTTTGACAGGAGAATCCTGATTTTTGCTTGATTTTCCACACTCCTGATTTTTGACATATTTCTCCTGATTTTCTAACATAATTTTCCTCATTCGTATTTTATATTTAAATAAGCTATAATAATTGCAGACATTTATTTCGTCTTTGTGTTTGATTAGTGCTATTTGATATTGTAAAAGTTCAAGACAAATATATATTTGTTCTTTCTCTCGATTCTTGCTCTGTGTAAATTTTCAATTTGCCTTCAAAAATCTGATACCATTAATTTTATTTTTGAATTTGATAAATTCTAACTTGAGTTCCAAACTGCAAATCCATTCATCATTTGTCACTTAATTTCTTTATTAATAAAGAATTATCATTCATAACTTTCGTAATTGCATATTTTTATGAAAAGGCAAAACCATTCCTGGTATTTATAATGAATTTTAAATTGTTTTAAAACTTATTTTATTTCATTTGATTTAAAAGCATTTCCAAACCTTAATTAAAAACATTTTTAAATTTATTTAGTATATACGTCTGTAATATTATTTAAATTAAATTATTATTTTATGTTTACATTTATGAACAACAATTTCGTTGGTGGTTATATGGCGAGGATTTACTCGCTGTAGATGCTCCGTAAGTCTGGTGATGATGATGATGATGATGAACAACAAAATTTTCATTAGAAAAAAGGTCTCCTTATTTCTTTTTTAAAATCTCCTGATTTTTGCTCTCTGGAACTTGATAACTCTGCTGCAGTTACTGCCTATGAAGAATAGTTGCTAGTTCAGAGTTCCCAGTGTCATGGAAAGCCAGGGAATTTCAAAGTAGTCAGGGAAAGTCAGAGAATTTTCAAATTATGTGGGAAAAGTCAGGGAATTTACAAATATTTTTTGAAAAGTCATGGAAAAGTCTTGGAGAAAAAATGAAAAATGATGCAAAATTCATCAGTCTGATTAAAAAATCACGAAATTCATTACCACGTTCACGTCGGCGCGGTGGGTCACACTCGACTCTCTCAGAGCTACCAAGTCTCCGGCTTTTTGGCTACCAGTATTTTAATACAGAAAATGTTGCTTTATTTAATTAGAACAATTGGGCGATTTAAAGGAACTACATTTTCTCTAAAATAATAGTGGTGTATAAAAAGCCGGAGACTTGACAATTCTGAGACAGTCAAGTGTGACCCACCGCGCCGGCGTGAACGTGTTAAGCGATCACAAAGAAAGAAAAAAAAAAAAAAATCCCGGCCTACAGGCGGAAGTAGATTTCGAAGTTAAGTATACTAATTTCACAAACAAAAACCAAATCATGATTAGAGATGAACCCACTTTAACAATTTTATCTGGCCGTTTTTGACAAGTTTTTATTTCATTTTTATATTAACTGGTTTTATCAGAATCATGTTAGGGCGGTATTTAAAAAAATACTTTTCCATGCTCCAACTCGAAATTTTCTGGCATAACTCCAGATTCATTTTTAATAGAAAAAATATGGAACTTGTTGACGTGATTTTTGAAGAGATTTATAAGCGACCTGTTTTTTTAATTTTCGTTCAATTAATTAAAACTTGATATATAAACAATTATTTTCTAAGTAAGACAATATTTTTCGTTTCTAACACAATCGCTTCGGGAAATTCCGTTCAACATGCCCACTTAGACATCATTTTTTGAAATATATTCTGCCTCTGTCAAAAAATCGATCATTACGGTACATTATATAGTTTCTGAATAAGTGAATCTGCCAATTGGATGCGTTTGAGAGCAATAATGAATTTAAAAATGAGTCAGAAAATAAGCAGTTTGGATTTGAATACTCCCTTAATACGATGATTTTTCCAACACAATCCGCTTCGGGAAATTCGGTTCAAAAGGCCCACTTTGACAGCATGTTTTAAAATATATTCTGCCTCTATCAAAAAATTGACCATTACGATACATTATATAGCTTCTGAGTAAGAAAAGGTACCAATTGGGAGCCTTTGAGAGCAAAAATGAATTGTAAAATGAGTCAGAAAATAAGCAGTTTGGATTTGAATACACCCTTACTAAGATGATTTTTTTTTCTTCAACCACTATGTATTTTTAATTTGTTTTTACTGTAAGGATTGGTCCTATCCAAAACTTGTCTATATAGATGTTGTAGACAATATTAAGAAGATATATGATAAATTCATGGGGATTTTATATCTTTTGAATTGAGAGAGTTATGGATTTTTTTCTTCTTCAAACGCCCTTTTTGTTTTCGTTTTTAATTTTTTTTTTTCGGTACGAATTGGTCCTATCAAAAACTTGTGAACATAAAAGTTGTAGATAATGTTAAGGAGATTCATGATAAAATTAATTGGATTTGATATCTTGAGAATTGACGAAGTTATGAATTTTTTTTCTCCCAAAAACCCTATTTTTTGCGCCCCTTTTTTTAGAAGTAATGCCCTATTTTTAATGAAGAGCCCTATTTTTAGAAGTAATAGAAACTTTAAACTGATTTGATATGCACAAAAATTAAGAAGTTAGGGGGGATTTTCGGTTTTCACGAAACCCCTCCCTATTTCCATCCCCTTGGTCCGATTTTGCCCATTAACGAACTTGACCGATATTTTATGCCCCTTGATTTTATGTATCAGTTTGGAAGAGATTGGTACAGAATTGTGGAAGTTATCGTGTCCAGAAAAAAGTGATATATATACATAGATATATAAAGTTTTTTACTGAGGGTGGTTTTGGGCTCTAGGGGTCATGATCGGCGTAGATCTGCAAAAGTTTTTCAGAAATTCCAACATAGGAACGACGCCAATAGGTAGTATTTCATACGAAATCTACCTTAAAAAAAAAGGAGAAATTTGAAGAATGATTGCAGGAAACATCGCTAATTTTGTCAAAGTTTTGCGAAAATAAGTAGCAAATTTCGTTGTATGACCGTTTGGCCAGAGAATTTTTTTGAGATTTGGTCAGGGAAAATCAAGGAAATTGCCGGTCATGTTTTGCTGAGAACCCTGTAGTTCAGTTGTAATACACTTAACATTTAACTACGTTTTTGCATATTACTTGCACTATTTTAAACATATTGAAACACATATACATCACTGACAACGGCGTAGGAACCGGGGGAGCTGTGGCTCCCCCTGGAATATTTCAGATGGGCTCAGCTCCCCCGGGAGAAATTCTCGCACCACATCTGTTTACGATACATTGCTGAATTAAAAAATAAAGTATACTTTTTCTAGGAAATTCACACAATAAACAACAAAGAGAAGAGAGAAGGGGGTGGTGAGCATACTTGTTTGTGCCTTCGCCCTTTTTCTCATTGTTTACAACCCTCCTGATTTCTAGAAAAAAAGGGGGTCTTATATAGGTCTACTGCAAATTACCTGCACCGATAGCATATTTATTAAGAGGAGGCCTTTAAAATTGATTTGGAAGAGATTTGTAAAGAATTTGTAAGCAAAACAACAGCAAGTACTTTAATTTTTGGTAAATGGAAGTGGGAGAAGCCTTAAATTTGAATATTGTATTCGGGATCGCACATTATGTATCAAGTATATCCTTCTATATATAAAAAAAAGTTTTGATTTAGATATGGACCAATGAAAATCTGCGTAGATCATCCGGGCATACTCCTACTAGATCGGCATCCCTATTTTTTATGACCGGGGGTCTTTCTTCATTAATATTAAGAAAACTGTTTCATACAAAAATATGAAAATCGGTGGTATTATAGAGACATGTTTCATAAGCACGCTGATGCAGACAGTCTTTAAATCTAATAATTATTTTAAGAGATATTTAATGTTAAAGATGGTCAAAATCGTTCCATTAGAAAAGTTTTATAGAAAAAAAAAAAACTATGCATAGGAATTTAAACATTTTTAGATCATTTTATACTTTAGAAGTTCCCGATATGCAGACTGCAATTATCTTTTTAATTTGACTCATTTTTTGAGGATTTATTTCCATTTTAAATTCAAATTGTCAGCATTTCAAGAGATATTTATTTATCTGAATAACAAACATACGACTTGTGTGCTTGACATAAAGCCCGCTTATAAGTCGGAGACAAGATAGCACAAGGAAATATTACAACACAAGAGAAATACACCCTGGGAGTTCCACACAAAGTGTGTGTGCAATGGAACCAGCGGGAATCGAACCCACAAACTCTTACGCACAAGCGATTAGCTGACTGGTGCTTTGACCACTCAGCCGCAGAGCCCCTAGAGAGATATTTTTTACACATTTTAAGAAAGGGTAGCGGTCGTTGCAGCAACTGGGAACCTTAAAATTTGAGCATGCGCATCAGCTCTGGATTTTTGCTTGAGTGAAGAACCAGATCGAAAATAAACACCGTTTTAAAAAAGATATACCTATTTTTTTAATTATTGATTTAAGTTAGGTATTTTTTTATTAGTAATAATAATAACGACTAAACAAAGTCATTTGATAAATTTAAGAGTATTCTTATAATTAATAAATAAGCAAAAAATCTTATCAGGCTTGTTCTCATGGTTGTTTACATCAGTTGGCAGAAAATCTCTCTTTCTGAAGCCCAAAAAAAGTGACAAGGCTCATATTCTCGAAAAATACCGAATTTTGCTTCGTGTTTTCCCTTAATTCTTATGTAAAATAATCATATATCTTTTTTGCTGTTGTTTTTACGAAAAAATAACGGCACAGATGTCATATACGCACCTCGTTGGCGAGATTTTTTTCTGACGCCAATGTCATATACGCACCGGGGTACTTAACTGGCGCCAAAGTGCCGTTATTTTGCTTGATATGGTAACCGGTTGCTGTTTATTTATTAATAAATTATTTATTTACTTTTATTTTCTTTTTAAAATTATATAAATTGTTTTATTCTATAGTTATTAATTAAACATTTTTTTATTTATTGTTATTCCCTTTTTAAAAATATATATGTAACTGGTATTCGAAAACGAGGTTTTCGCCAAATTGGATTTAGAAAAAAATCGGGCCATCGTAGTGCGTATATGGCATCTGTGCCACAATAATATCTACAAATGAGTCTTACTTTTTATTGTTTTTATTTAACAAAAATACAAAATTACATAAGTTATCAGAACTTTAACATAATGGTAAAAGAAGTTATTTTAAGCACTTCATTTTTGTAGTTTATATTTTTGTAATTTTTAATATTTCTTGAATTTTCTTTTTTAAAACGCTGATAAAATCACTTTAGTTTTGAAGGTAACCGCCACACTGGTTTGTTTATCTCGTAGTTTCAGATTGGCAATCATTTACAAAAATGGCATTTTGGCGCGTTTTGAAAAAAATTGCCAATTCAATCTGCAGACATAACGATTTGGCGAGACGATAAATAGATTTTTGTTATTACCAGTTTGTTGTTACCAGATCGTGGCTTTGACGAGGTTTGTCCATTTTAGAGATTGCTTCATAGCGAGTTTCGTGTGTCCAGTGATGTTTTTTTCGGTTTCATGGGCGCGGAGCGCTCATACACGCGTTACTGACCGCGGCATTGACGAGTTTCGAGCATTTTAGAGATTGCTGTACAGCGAGTTCTGTGTGTCCAGTGATGGGTTTTTTTTTTTTCGGTTTCATGGGCGCGGAGCGCTCATACGCGCGTTACGGACCGCGGCATTGACGACTTTCGTGCATTTTAGAGATTGCTGCACAGCGAGTTTCGTGTGTCCAATGATGTTTTTTTTTCGGTTTATGGGCACGGAGTGCTCATACGCGCGTTACTGACCGCGGCATTAACAAGTTTCGTGCATTTTAGAGATTGCTGTACAGCAAGTTTCGTGTGTCCAATGATGTTATTTTTCGGTTTATGGGCGCGGAGCGCTCATACGCGCGTTACCGACCGCGGCATTGACGAGTTTCGTGCATTTTAGTGATTGCTGCACTGCGAGTTTCGAGTGTCCAGTGATGTTTTTTTCGGTTTCATACGCGCGTTACTGACCTTGGCATTGACGATTTTTGAGATTGCTGCACAGCGAGTTTCGTGTATCCAATAATGTTTTTTGTAAAATAATCATATCTCTTTCTGTTATTGTTTTTATGAAGAAAAAAATCTATGAATGAGTCTAATTTTTTATTGTTTTTAATGTTATTTAATATAAATATAAAACTGCATAAGTTGTCACAACCTTAGAATTTAGAAAATGTTTCATTTTCATAGTCTTTAATCTGTTGTTATCCTTCTTCAATGGAGTCAACTACTAAAACTTTCATTATTGTATAGCTAGATTTCCTTTTTTTAAAAAACGGTGTTTATTTTCGATCTGGTTCTTCACTCAGGCAAAAATCAAAAGCTGATGCGCATGCTCAAATTTTCAGGTTCCCAGTTGCTGCAACGACCGCTACCCTTTTAGGGGTAAGGGCAATTATTTTAAACTGTTGCCAATTTTCAAAACACCGCAAAGAATAATATTTCCTTCAAATAAAAAATTTATTTACACGTGGCTATTATAAACAGAAAAAACTTTCAAATTAGAATTAAATGATTACGTGTTAAAAATCAGGAAAATATTGAAAATTACATCATAAAACCTACAGTTACACGTGAATTTTAAAAGTGAAAGAAAATTTTTAAATACTAAATTCATTATTATGCGTTAAAACTCACAAATTAAGGAAATTACGTCATATTTAAAAAGGCCAAATAAATAAAAGTTGGCAAAACACTTTAAATTAAAAAATATATTTGCACGAGACGTTTATTTCATATTTTGAGATAATCTTTCCAACTATTATAGTCAATTCTAAGACAGCGCAAATAATATTTCCTTTCTAACAACAAAAGTATTTTCATGTGAATATTAAAAAGAGTAAGAAAACTTTGATGAAAATTACGTCAGATTTAAAACGATACATTTAAAAGAACTTTCTCATAGCGTTGTTAAAAAGTACCTAGAGACAAAGACTCTGTGTACATTCATTTTACATTAGCTTACTTTCAAATTTTTAACACTTTCCAACAAAGTTGAAAAGTGTTATTGATTTCGGTTTGTCCGTTCGCGCTCTAACTCTCGTAAATATACTCGGATCGCACTGAAATTTTTGGTTATTGACGTTTAGCCTAGCACGAGCCCTATTTTAAATGAAGTTTGTAGCATGTTTAGTTCATTTACACGAACAGTCAAAAGTATTCCGTTACATTACGGCGCATGGGAAAAAATCATTTCAAATGAATTTTAAAGATGTTACACCCTTTCAAACATAATAGAAAATATATGCGTTTACGAAGTGCACTAAAATATGCAGAATATTCTGTAGCATATGCAGTGCAACGAATAGTTACTATTCATTTACAGGGCTACACAAAAGAATTCCATTACAAATGGTATAGGGGGAAATTGTTTGCGGCGTATTTTAATTATACAAATTCATATATAATAAAATTGATATACGTCGGTGAGGCTTACTCAAGTTATTTCATGTATAATACGAAGTGCATAGCATTTACAGGAACATACAAAACATTTCAGACAAGTATTTTCTATCCGAAGAACTGTATATTAGCGGCGATGGCAGGGAATGTATTTTTAATTATGATATGCGCTTTTAAGTTTCACTATATTTATGCATACTATATGGTGTGTGTAAATGGTGTAAATGACGATGAAAATGGTGAAAATTGTGTGTGTAGTTGATATACAGGGCTACGCAAAAGAATTCGTAAAAGTTACTGAGTATGACCGTAAATTGCTGAAAGGTGGGTTTAAAATGTGAACTGCATGTAGTTTTCCATGAAATGTTTGTAGAATATAGATAAAATGATATACAGGGCCACGCAAAAAATTGGATACGTGGCCGCCTATAGGGGATATATTCTGGAAATGCGATTTCAGTAGTTTTAACAGTGATTTAGTTTGAATTAAAGTTTAGCTAAATAGTGGCGTGTAATAAAGGTACTAGGTAAACAACAGGGTTGAACAAAAGTATTCAAGCATGTTTCCATCTATTAGTATAAATTGCTGAAAGAGAAATTTCAATTATGCGTTTTCTTGCTAAACTAAATTTTCTATTATATAGTATATATATCAGCCTACAGATCAAATACAGGTCTGTTCGGAAGAATTGGAATAAATATTTGACTATGGATGGTAACTGCTGAAATCAGTTTTTTAAATGTTTAGTTATCTTATTTACCTTATTTCCCTAAATAACGAAGTTTTGTTAAAGCTTTCAGGGAGTGTTGGAAAGTGTTTCATAATCTATGCCGTACGCATGATTTTTCTTTCTTGTTTTTAATCAAAGACGAAAACAGCCATTGTATCTCTTAGCAGCTGCTGATTTCGTCTTAAAAATCTCCAATCAAAGAAAAATGAATGAAAACCCGTTTACAAGGAGACCGTCACTGTTTTTTTTTTTTGTTTTTTTTAATTATAATTCAATCTTTTTAAGGCCGATGAAATTAGCATGCTTTTAGAATCTGGGGTGTCTGAACGGGGGGTTGGCGAGCGTACCTCGTAGGGGGCAGAGCTCCCTAGTCTATTAAAAATTAGTTTAACTGGATTAAAGAGTTGGTGATCTTTTGATATGCTTCTATTTTACACTCCTGTTTGTGAAACGTGCAACACTATGAAGGAACCCTCCAAAATGAACGAAATGATCCGCGCCACTAGTTTTCCGCAATATGCCCCGGCTCCCCCTGTTTGTACAAAGTTCCTACGCCACTGATCACTGAGGCGCTTACTGTAGAATGTGGTATGCATGGAATTCCTCGGTCATTTACAGAGACACACAAAAGAATTCGGCTTTAGAAGGAAATGAGCAGTAATTGAACTATTGAAGCCTATGAACAATAATAAAGTGCGTTTTCAGTTGTGATACGCGTTTTTAAATTGAACTATTTCTTTAATATCACTTGGTGTGTGTATAAATTCTGTAGATCATATACAAGGCTATACCAGAGATCTCAAGTGCAATTCCGTTTGACAGAAATTGCTGACTGGGAAATTTCAGCTGTGCTGTGCGTTTAATTGAATTAACTTTTAGAATACTATGTAATATACATATGCATCTTTAGATCATATACAGAGCTGCACAAAACAATTTGTATGTTTTGCGTTCTATTCATGGTAATTGCAGAAATTGGGTTTTCAAATGCGTTATTTCATTTCATCATTTTTTTTTCATTTAGACATTTTCACCTTAATAAATTGCAAAGTTTTGTTACAGTAATCTGAATGTTTTGAAAAGCGTTTCATAATCTATTCCAGACGCATGATTTTTCGTTCTTGTTTAGCCTACTCTCGAACACAGTTTGCTCATTTCTATAACCGCACGCAAGATTCCACCTCCACCCTTCCTCACCCTGAAATAAAATCGTGGATGCTATACTGATTTGTGCTTCATCCGTTTTACGATAACTAACTGCAGGGGTGATTCTGTTCCGAATTTTCCGAAAAACTAAGGCAGTCATTTTTGAAAATTAAAACGGTCGTAAAACCGAAAATTCGGAAATAAAATATGTTGCGAATTTCGACAAATGCCCGCCGAAAAAAATCTATTTCGTCAATCGTTCAAAGAAAAATCGGCAATTTTGTCAAATGATCGCCGGAAAAAAGTCAATTTCCTCAAAGGATCGCGAAAACACGGCAAATGTCGTCAAAAGATCGCGAAAAAAACTACAAATACCGTCAGAAGATCGCGAATAAACGGCAAATTTCGTCAAGAGATCGCGAAAGAACGGCAAATTTCGTCAAGAGATCGCGAAAACACGGCAAATTTCGTCAAGAGATCGTGGGGGGGGGGAGGGAAACGGTAAATTTCGTCTAAAAATTGCGAAAAAACCCGCAAATTTAGTCAAAAAATTGCGAAAAGACTGCAAATTTAGTCATGGCGCGAAAAATACACATTTAATTCTTTTACGGTATCCCCCCCCCCTCCGTTGTAACCTTTCAGAAAATTTGCTGGGAATTTCAGAATTTTTTTTTTTTACTCAGAATCACCCACTAACTAAAGGATTAGATTGATTTTTACAGTACAGGGTTCACTTAGCACAGTTTGCTTCACTCAAATTATACCCGTAAAAAATATTTTAACCTAGCCCGCTCAAAAAATTTCATGAGATTATATTGATATTGATAAAGCAAAAAAGAGTACTTATTATCTGCTCCTGGTAGGATAGATCGCCATAAATGGTTGTCAATCTCCAGTTTTGTTTACCGTTGCCAAGTGCCAATCGTGTTTTAAAACGGTAATTTATATATTTAATATATACACGTTACATCGTTAAAAATGATAAATATAAAAAATAAAATAAAATAAAACAACAGTAATTTAGTGTGCATTTATTAACCCTTTCGACTCCGGCGTCTCTTACACAAATTTTATTCGATCGGCACCACTTTTTTAAAAGAAGTTTCCTTCAAGCACGATTAATTAGAACCTGAAGGTGGATAATGTTGCCTTACTTACATTTCATCTGAAGTCTTCATTTGGTATAATGTGACCTCTCTGCGTCCCGTTACAATAGACAATTGTAATCCGTCCAATAATCGCATTTTAAGCATTGTCAAAAACATTAATCGGGCTTTCCACTTGTATTTTCGTGATGCTGTTGGAAATATTCGTATTCTTTGGGTCACGAAATCCTTTCGATGCTTTAAGTTGGACGATGTCAAATTTTCTCCAATTTTTCATTCTGCTTTCTTGCCATTTTCAAATAATTCTTGTGAAAAAATGCATAATCAATTGTCTATTTTAATCTGACTCTGTTTTTTTATACAAAAAATCATATTAAGTCACCCCCTAAACCGATCCACACCTTCATCTAAAGACTTAACTTGATTTGGTATGTAATACAAGTTCTCTGCATCCCCAGTATAACAGTGAACAACTACAATCCGTTACATAATCGTATATTAAATTTCACTAAAAACGTTAATCAGGCGTTCCACTTGGATTTTCGTGATGGTGTTGAAGCATTCGTATTCTTCAAGTCAGGAAACCCTTTCGATGCCATAAGTTGGATGGTGTCAAATTTTCTCCAATTTTTCATACCGCTTTCTTGCCATTTTCAAACAATTCTTGGGTAAAAATGCATGATAAATAATCTATTTTAATCTGGCTCTGTTTTTTATACAAAAAATCATATTAAGTCATCCCCTAATCCGATCCACACCTTCATATAAAGACTTAACTTGATTTGGTATAATAGAAGTTCTGTGTATCCCAGTATAACAGTGAACAACTACAATCCGTTATATAATCGCATATTAAACATCACTTAAAACGTTAATCGGGCGTTCCACTTGTATTTTCGTGATGGTGTTGAAGCATTCGTATTCTTCGGGTCACGAAGTCTTTTCAATGCCAGAAGTTGAACGGTGTCACACTTCTCCCATTTCTCACACCGCTTTATTGCCATTTCCAAATAATGAAAAGCTTCCACTGTGAGATGACACACTTTCATAACACTTTTCTGCTATCACTTTCATCACTATTTTTTTTCCGTGTCTTTGCTTGCTGGTTCATTTTTCTTTGCACATTCATAACTTGGAATTAGGAAGGATCAATAGCATAATTCACTGACCTTTACTGGCCTTATTTTCATTCCTTTTTTTCCCCCTTCACTAATCGTTCTTTAAATACTTGAAGCTTTATTTTTCTTTGTTGTTATTCAGTCTGAATAATATTAGCAACCATCAATATCTGAATTTTATCTGTGTACATGAACTGTACTTTATGCGAGTGCAATAGTTGTGCCAAATTCGATTTGCACACTACACCAATATTAGCTGTTTTCCATAGGATTTCACAACTGTTGCTCCCCCATATAGTATAGTGAAGCATCGATTATACGTTTGTTTGCTCTTTCACATAGACTTTTTTGTGTTTTAATCTCTATTCATTCCCATGTGTTCTCCATGATGATAATAATAAAAATAATTATACAACAGAATTTTTTTTTTATTTAATTTATACGTTTTCTTTCCAATAACATAGAATCAAAAACATATCGCTCACCCGCAAGAAAAGTGACTTACCTTGCAAAAATTTATTTTGCATTTTATTCAATTAATAGGTCTGTCATAGGTGCGTCTTGCTACACGAACAGTTTCATAAGTGTAGCTATGCGGAAAATCACATTATTACATTATATGCCCATTTGTGACCAAAGAAGAGGGGTTGATTGTGTGGGGAGGTAAAATTACCCAACCCTCCAGACCTCACGAACGTCTTCATTCTTAAATAGTACAGGCAATAGGAAATTTTACCTAGCAAAATTAATGTTAGTACTGGAAATCTGCTTTCTAGATGTTTTTTGGGTCGCTGAATCCGAATTGGTAACTTCCCACCAAAATTTCCCCCGGCAACCCCCCCCCCCCAAATTTTGGTAAAAAGCCCCCCCAAAAAAGGTTTTTATTAAAAAATTCCATTTTTTTATTGTTTTGGAGATGTTTTGGATTGTATCTAGAAATTCAGAAAGTAGACAAAATTTCCAACAAATTAGATATATAACATTATTATTCAGGATGAAGGGGAAGGGGGGATCTGCCTCGGAACATGCGCGCGGTGCTGCGTAAATTAAGTTGTGCAATTCCACTTAACCACTCACACGTTTACATTCGCCCTCCCATCTCCCCTCCGAACTTTCTCTATAAGGTTTACTTTAAGATTTTTGGGTCGCTGAATCCGAATTTTTAACTTACCCCCAAAATTTCCCCCTCCGAACCCCCCCCCCCAAATAGTTGTTTTTAACTTAAATTTCTTATTGTTTTAGGGGAAAAGCATTACGAAATTCAGAAACTAGACAAAATTTGCAACAAATAGGATATATGACATTATGAACGAGGAGGGTGAGGGCTGCCTCGGAACATGCACTGCGGCGCTACGTCCACTAAATGATGAAGTCCAGGCAATAGGGGATTTTATCTGGCAAAATTAATGGTAGTACTGAAAATCGGCTTTCTAGATGTTTTTTGGGTCGCTGAATCCGAATTTGTAACTTCCCACCAAAATTTCACCCGGCAACCCCCCAAAAAATTGATTTTTTGAAAAAATTTGGTTTTTGAGAAAAGCGCGCGGGGAATGTTCCGAGGCAGCACCCTCTCTCCCCGTTTATCCTACGTCATAATGTGATATATCCTATTTGTTGCAAATTTTGTCTAGTTTCTGAATTTCGTAATGCTTTTCCTCTAAAACAATAAGAAATTTAAGTTAAAAACTATTTGGGGGGGTTTTCGGGGGGGGGGGGGATTTGGGGGGTAAGTTAAAAATTCGGATTCAGCGACCCAAAAAACTTAAAGTAAACCTTATAGAGAAAGTTCGGAGGGAAGATGGGAGGGCTAGTGTAAACGTGTGAGTGGTTAAGTCGAATTGCGCAACTTAGTCCACGCAGCACTGCGGCGCATGTTCCGAGGCAGATCCCCCCTTCCCCTTCATCCTAAGTCATAATGTCATATATCTAATTTGTTGCAAATTTTGTCTACTTTCTGAATTTCTAGCTACTTTTCCCCTAAAACAATAAAAAAATGGAATTTTTAAATAAAAACATTTTTTGGGGGGCTTTTTACCAAAATTTGGGGAGTTGCCGGCGGAAATTTTGGTGGGAAGTTACAAATTCGGATTCAGCGACCCAAAAAACATCTAAAAAGCCAATTTCCAGTACTACCATTAATTTTGCTAGGTAGAGTCCCTATACGGTCTCTATTGCCTGGACTAAAAGGTTTTATGCTTTTATGCGCGTTTTCATTCCTGCATGCAGAGCTAAGTGCAATAATTTCATGTTATAGTAAAATCTTTTTTTTTTTTTTTTTTTTTTTTTTTTTTTTCGCCTCTTTTGTGAAATTTATTTTTGTCGAGATGTATCACTTTTCTGGCGGGTGAGCGATGTGTGTAATCAATTCCGTTCACGTTAAGATTCTATTTTATCAATTTAAATGTCTAATTTAGTTTTTAATACCGTATATAAAATATTTCCACTTGTAAATCAATTCAAAAGGTATATTTACTATTATAACGAATTTTACTATGAAATTTGCAAAAGACAATGTCGTAATTTTTATGTATAATACGCGCATGAAGAAAAGAAAAAACAAACGATGACTATATCGTCAGCTCTCTAATTAATGCAAGGATAAAAGAAATGTACCGTTTTAAGGGTGTATTCGAAAAAATATTTTTCCTCCCTCAACAGCGCGAAATTTTCTGAGACATTTTCAGACTCATTTTTAGTTAAAGTAAAAACTTGAAACTTGCTGAGGTGATTTTTGAAGAGATGTATAAGAGGCTGTGTGATTTCAGTTTTCGCTCAATTAATTAAAATTTGATTTTTAAACAATTATTTTCTCAGTATGACCATTTTTTTTCATCCCCAGATCCTCCGCTTCAGAAAATTCGGTTCAAAACGCCAACTTTGACAGCATTTTTCGCAATATTTTCTGCATTTATCAAAAAATCGTCAAGCACGGCACATTATGTAGTTTCTAAATAAGATACTTTGCCAGTTTGATGCGTTTGGGAGCAAAAATGAATTTAAAAATAAATCAGAAAATAAGCAGATTGGATTGGAATGAAAAATGAGTGAATGAAAAATCGATTACAAAATTCTTACATACAAGTAAAAATTTAAATTTAAAAAATCAAAAAACCCCGACTGCGTAAAAAGCGAACTGATTAATTACTTCTTATCAATGTGAAACTATTTTTTATATTACTTACCTATTTTTTTTATTTACTTGTATTGATGGCTTTTAAGTTGTGTTTAATTGTTAGTTCCTATCTATAAACACTGTTTTGATGAGGCCTATAGATGTCTATGAAGGTTAGAGTTGCACTAAAGCTAGAGATCCTACCTACACAACTTCCAGGTTGTGTAATATTTAAACGGAGCTTCTGACTGTAAAATAGTCAATGAAACATCGTCTTCATTTTGAAAGACCTATCCAATGATGTGCCACTCTAGGGTGCGTAAAAAAAAATTTCGTCGCTACCGCCATTTTGTATTTTACGGCCGGCATTTTGACTTTATAAAAACCTAGCCTATAACCATCGGACTGTAAAACGAAACGATAGAGACCTCATTCATTAAAATCCATCCAACCGTTGGGATGTTTCGGGGGTATAAAGAAATCCATATACCCAGAATCGCGTGAAACACATAACCCTTCTTGGCAGTAGGATAAAAAACCAAGTTAAATAAAAGCGTGTAAAAAAAAAAGTTTGAATTATATCTAGATGCATTTAATGCTTTTCATTATAAAAAAAAAAAAAAAAAAAAAAAAAAAAAAAAAAAAAAAAACATTTCAATGTTCAGTTGGATGATTTTTTGGGAAGTTATGAATTAAAGTTTGTCATGTGGATTTAACATTTTAACATCCTGAAATTTTGACCCCTTCTAACTCAACGAAGATTTTTTTAAACAGTGCATTAAATGTATACTTTTCCGGGTTGCTTTGATACAAGAAACTAAAAATATCAAAAGTGGATCGTGCAATTTTTAAATGAGTAGGCGACCTTTTATATCAAAATAAAACGCTATACAACTATAAACAGGGTTGGCAAGGTTTTGGACACAACGGTAAAAACCACGGTAAAATCCATGGTTTAAACCGTACTGTCCAAAACCCTCCTTCTGTCTAAAACTGTCTTAAACTGTCCAAAACTATATTTTGTAGTAAAATTGTATTTATCAGAACAATGCTAAAAGTTTAAAAAATTGGCAAAAAGATTACAATACAAAAATACCAATTTAGTATTAACAACCTAATTACCCTATACTACCTAACAATTTAGTAGAAACAACTTAATTGCCCTACGTAACAAAGTAATTACATTAAGAAGATATTAAATTTAATTATGTATCATAATTTTAATGTTATTCATTTAAATAATAGTAGTTAATAGAAGTAATAATGATTTTTATGAAGAATACATTCTGATTCTGTTACTAAAAGTCCCGAGAGTTGTTACTGGAAATAATTGATAAATGGAGTTCAGGTTCAGCATACTGATTAAACCAGCTTACGGCTGGCAACTATGTATATGTGTATATTAAGAAATAGTATAAATAAAAATAATTGATTTTGTTTGATTATGAGATATTTAGATATTGACTATTATTATAACACTATTATATGACTATTATTATAACAACACTATTTAACTCTTAAGAAATAGAATGTTCACTAGAATTAGATTAAATTCATAATAAAAATACATAATTTAAAAATAACTTCTAGATTTTAAATTAAATATTTGTGTTTTTCTTTCATTATCCTATAATCTAGAAAAGATAATTTACAATGAAATATTATTTAAAAGAAATTTCTTTGTAACATTTTCTTGCACAAAAAGTGAAACAAAAGCATTAGTGTTAAGCAAATCTCCCCTCCCTATACTACACGTGTGGTATTATAAAGAATTTCTTATTATTATAACTCAATTTTAACAGAAACAGAACTTTTTATGTTACACAGATATAAGAAAAATTTGAACTTTTTTTTCATTTACCAAAGAATTAAATGGAATGTTAGTAAAATATATTGCGAGATATTTATATTTATTCATATGTTTAATAAGTGTGCAGTGCTTACATGTGGAATGTTGCTTTTTTTAAGGTTTTGGACACTTTAGTACAGTTTTGGACGCTTTAGTACAGTTTTAGACACTTTAGTACAGTTTTGGACAGTAAAACCCACATGTCCTGTCCAAAACTAGTTTTGGGCGTCCGAAACCCCAACCCTGACTATAAAGAATCTATATACAGAGTGTTTCTACAATCATGGGACAAACTTTAAGGGGTGGTGCAGCTTACTAAAACAAACATGTTTTGTATAGGAATGTATGGTCGGAAATGAAAAGGTTTGGCGAAAAACAAGAAATGCGGAGGAAATGTAAACGAGCGTTTTATTGACATAGCAATTTTAGTAAGTGCTCAAATGTGCCACTGGAAGCCAGGGGTGATTCTGTTCCGAATTTTCCGAAAAATTAAGGCAGTCTTTTCCGAAAATTAAAAAAAAAATTGGTCATAAATCTGAAAATTCGGACAAAAACTACATCGCGAATTTAGGCAAATGTTCGCCGAAAAAAAAACAATTTCGTCTAAGGATCGCGGGGAAAACGCCAACTTCGTCAGAGAATCGCGAAAAAACGCCAACTTCGTCAGAGAATCGCGAAAAAACGCCAACTTCGTCAGAGAATCGCGAAAAAACGCCAACTTCGTCAGAGAATCGCGAAGAAACGCCAACTTCGTTAAAGGATTTCGAAAAAACGGCAAATTTCCCCAAAAAATCGCGAAAAAACGGCAAAATTCGTCAAAAGATCGCGAAAAAAACGGCAAAATTCGTCAAAAGATCGCGAAAAAAACGGCAAATTTCACAAAGATCGCGAAAAAAACGGCAAAATTCGTCAAAAGATCGCGAAAAAACGGCAAAATTCGTCAAAAGATCGCGAAAAAACGGCAAATTTCGTCAAAAGAACGCGAAAAAACGGCAAAATTCGTCAAAAGAACGCGAAAAAACGGCAAATTTCGTCAAAAGATCGCGAAAAAACCCACAAATTTCATCAAAAGATTGTTTTTTTTTTTTTTTTTTTTTTTTTTTTGCAAACTTCGTCAAAAGATCTCGAAAAAACCGCAAATTTTGTCAAAATGGCGCGACCCCCCCCCCCTCCCCCGATGTATTTCCGAAAATGCGATGAGAATTTCCGAAATTTTTTTTCACTCAGAATCACCCTGGAAGCGTCTAGCAAGTGATTGCCGTACTTTTTCACAGATTTCAAGTGTATCACGAACATTTGCAGCAACATCTGAAAGTCTTGCAATGAGGTCCTCATCAGAGTCAACTGGTGTCTCATAGTTGGGACATCTGGAACCTTCGAACGGGTACCCCAATCACTTGCTAGATGCTGTCATGTATGTATCGATGTTGGTGGTTGCACATTTGAGCACTTACTGTAATTATTATGTCGATAAAACACTTGTTTTCATTTCCTCCGCATTTATTGTTTTTCGCCAAAATTCATTTCCGACTCTACATTGCCATACCAAGAGTCTCAATTTATAACTTTATCATAATTACTTATCTTGATTACGTATACTAATACAGTTTAATTTTTTAATAACTTGAACAGTTGAAGTTTATGGAAATAGTATTTTGGTAACTTTAGGTTAAACATATTTGTTTTAAGAGTTAGACTTGCCATTGTAAGATGGATTTGTTATTGCAATTGTTGTTGTTGGTTTGTTATAAGTTCAATATAACAGGTTTTTTTTTTTTTTAAACGTTTTCTTTAGTCGAAATTCGACGGGTTCCACATCGTTTTATAAAAATGAAAACGATGCTTTTCTTTTATTCTCGCATTAATTGGAACTGAAGTTATAGTTGCCTTTTTTCTTTTCTTTTTTTTCTCTTTTGATGTGTTGTATATGCTTCATTCAAATAGCACTTAAACGCAGAGAACTTTTACCTTTCTAAGATTAAAGATAACAAAAACTTAATTCGGTGCATAATGCCTGAAATTAAGATGTACGGTTAATAGCGAGGTTCGCGAAATTGTATACAGTATAAACAAAACTCGATTTCCCGTCACCCGCAGTTAGGTAGTTAATTGGCTAGGGCGTAAAACTTCACCGAAACAGATTATACACCAAGTTATAACATTCTGCTATAGCTTTAAATTCCAAATTTAATTGCCGGGTGCTGTTTTTATTTTAAAGCCTTTTAAAAATCCGTCTGCACTCGCACATTTGAGATTTGTTTCGATTTTTTTTTTACCTAATAGTATCTCGAACTTCATAGGCTGCAGGAAGGCAATAGACCTCCCAAGTCGGCAATCCTGTTTCCTCTCTTTATCTGGCGTCCCACTGCCCAGGTAGAATTTGCTCCCCATATATTCCCGTAGAAAAAAAATACTGGGTTATACGTCGGTCTGTGGATATTGCAAATTCGTGATGCTCCATTATTTTTGTCCGATTACTATCTCCTCGAGGGTCTTGGAAAAAAATTGCTATACTCCATGCTTAAATGTGTGACTGGCAAAAGCGTATTTCTGGAGAGTTATCTTTTGAATGGTATCACGTATATATGAGCCGTTACTGATATAATTTTAGAATTATGCGTCTTTATCACTGAAGCGTAACGGGGAATTTAAGGACCTAATGCGGGATTGTACTAATGCGAATTAACCCTGAGGCCCCATTTCTCTTATGCCCACTTCCTCTTGATAAGTTCCACCTTTTAGAATTCTTTCAAGCATTCTTATTCATTAAAATATAGTAAACCTTCTGGAAGAATGTGTTTATACTTTTCTGGGAGAAAATAAGATAATGGTTTAAAAAGGAGAGATGGCGCCCTAGAATAATATGAAACGTAAATGTGGAATTTAAAGGCCTAATACAAAATCGACTTATCTCTGAGACCCATTTCTCTTACGTCCACCATTTATTGATGAGTTTCACCTTTAGAATTCTTACAAGAGAAATTTAATTAGCGTTAGAAATTTATAAAAAAAATTATCTGATCGAAGATCCTTTTATTGTTGTTTTGTTTTTGAATAACATAAATTGCATATCTCTTGTACCATGCAGCAAAACTTTCTTTTAAATCTTGAGAAAAAATTATGTAGGTAGAATTCGTTCCCAATATATTCCCTTTAGAGAGGAAAAAATACTGTGTTATAAATCGCTCTGTAAATATTGCAAATTCGTGATGCTCCGTTATTTTTGTCCGAAAATAATCTCCTCGCGTGTCTTGGGAAAAATTGTAGTGCCCATAGCTGAATGTGTGATTGGCAAAAGGACTCGCCATTCAAAAGAATGGCGTCACATGTACGAGACGTTACTGATATCATTTTATAATCATCAGTCCACTGAAACGTAACATGGAATTTAAGGATTTTTTTAGTTCCATTTTTCCTTATGTCCCCGATGCCTGGATGAGTTTAACCTTTCTATTTATTTCATGAATTCTTACTGAAGAAAAATTGATAAATTTTACAAATTTACTAGAAGGAATATACATGAGGACGGGAGTTTCAAAACTTGCCTTAACTAAAATTTTAAAAATAGAGTTTTCTATATCAGTCTGTTCTATTGGTGAACCTGCATCCAGAAAACAATGCAATCTGCAAGGAAAAAAAAAAAAAAAAAACTTATTTTATCGTGTATTTCTGGCATTGTAAAATCTTGTTTACAATGAAAACCAATGGACGCAGTCAGAGGTTTTTCGCGATTTCCCACAATTTGATATCCGGGTAAAGCGAGTTTTGAAACTCGCGTGCTCATATACGAGTATATTCTTTTCTGTTGGCGCAGTATACATAAAAATAATTTCTTGAAATCATAACTTGGTAGATATTCGTGATACTCCATTTTTGCAAGGCCCTCGAACGTCTTAAAAATTTTGATACCTCATGTCTGAATATGCGACTTGCAAAATTTTGGAAAGTTATATTTTGAATGGCGTCACGTATGTGAACTGTTACTACTGTTTTGCACTGCCTCAAAGTTTTCCGAAAACAGTTGCACCCACCTGGAAAAGAACCGCTGTGGGTCCATAAGTTTATTTTGTAACCTCGCATTTTTTTTTTTTTTTTTTCTCAACGACTAAAGTATTCACGTGAAAAAGTTCCCGAATAAATAAGTAAACCAATTTTAATAGGTTTTGTTGTCTGTAAAATACTTTTCCGTATATGATGGCGAAAATAAATTAAAAGTAAATTTTGAATCATTGAAAATAAGTCTACAAAAAAAAAAAAAAAAAAAAAAAAAAAAAATGTGGAGAGGGAGGGGGGCATTAAATCTAAAAGAATGCAATTGAAGGTAAATATCCATAATTTAAGAGCCCCACCAGTGGCCGAGATGTTCTGCTCTCGAAGCTGGTAGACGGGAGGTGCTGGGTTCGATCCCAATCGCGCCCGTCGGCCTAATCGTTCGGAGTTTTCGTGGTTTTCTTCGAACCTTGGTTCTCCAAGTGTTAATACGGGTTAGGTTCCCTTAGAAAGACCTCCACGGAAGGCACTCCCCCCCTTTAGGACCTATATCCCACGTGCAGATAATTGGCCGACATAAATACAACCAACCATAATTTAAGCTCGTTAAAAGGTCTCAGGACTCTTAAAATTGGTAAAAAAGAGGGGGGGGGGAGACCATTTTCAACAATTAATATCTTAAAATATATAGGATTTTAAAATACAATTTTTAATGGGATGAAACATATGTATGTTCTTCATAAACATTTGCTGAATTATTATTTATAGGGGGCTTTTGTCGAGCAGAAAATTGGTATATAACAGCTTACGCGCAGGATTACAAAATAAATTTTGCAACCGGAATAAAAATTTTTCTGCTTAATTAAACTTTACATTGTAATAATTACTCTGAACCTAATAAAAATTGTATTTAAAGCATTTTTATATTTTTTATACAAAGTTGCATTTAACTAATACAAAATTTTGAAAATTTCTACAGTCTAATCATCTAAAAATATATTTTTTTTAACAATAAAAAAGGAAACTTTAGGTTCAGTTTATACAGATACAGACTAACATGAAACATATGTTTTGAAAATTTTATGAAAATAATATTCAGACGTTTTTAAGATACCCTGCGCGTTATGCCCAGAAACGTTATTTGGGAAAAAAAAATGACTTTAAAATTTCGGTAACGCTGCTTCAGCTATTGAGCGAGTATAATTCTAAAACCCATAATTTCTGTTCTGATGGGAATTTCAAGGAAGCAAGCAATTGTATATCAAAATGTTCAGGAAAGATAGAAGTTTATCTTCTAAAAAAATTAAAAATTCGAAAATTTTGAAACTTTAAGAGTCCTGAGACCCCTTGAGTTTTCTCTTTAATACCTTATTTTAAAAAAATCTTTAATCTCAATCTGTAATTTCATGTATTATTTAGCATATTTTGATATTATATTTGAAAACAAATTTCAAAATTATCTTAAAATATTTATTTTTATCAAACTTCTCATTGATTTTTTTTTCTTTTCAGGAACTATTAGGAATTATTTCTACCGCTTCCATATTCCTACTTTCCTGAAAAAATAGAGACGTATCATGAAGTCCAGGAAGAATTCTGTAACGTGGTCGAGTCATCTGTTTAATAAACAAATTCTTAAAAATCTTTCAAGCTGATGATGATGATAGAAATTGTCAACTTTTAAAAATTGTGGATATGGAAGTTTTTTTATCATTAGACTGTGCAAAATACCTTAGAAGGAAGTTTTGTAGTATTTGGATAACCTTTTGCATCGTTTCTCATGGATACGCCATTTCTAAAGTCATTACTAGAGATGGTAAGTAATCTTCTTCACCTTAATTTTTCTTTGTTCTTTTAACACGTTTATGCTGATAATTTTAGCATTCATTAGTTAAAGAATATAGAACCATACCAACTCGTTTTTTAACCGACTGAAGGCGGTTATTCAATACGCGCGCGCGTATGTGTGTGCGAGAGCGAGAATGAATGAAATCGCACAGACACACGTATATCTCTTTAAAACCGGACTGCTTTTTGAGTTTTTTAAACATTTTCGCGAGCCGTAATTTTCGCGAAAATTAAGATATCGGTGATTTCGCGAGCTGAAAATTTCGCGAATTTTCTTTGAAATGAACCGAAAGTTGAAAAATTCCGAAACTATCTAAATAGAACCACTTTTGCATAAAGGCAATTTAAGAAACTTCCTTTTGTCCGAAAAGTTCTTCGCACCCCCCCCCCCCCCTCTCCCCATCGCTCTAAAAATGAATGACTTCAAAGAAGCTGGTAAAAATATTGTAAGTGAATGAGCTGCATTCTATTAGTTGTATTATTGTTTTTATTCAAGTTGTATAGTATTCAAGAAATAGTTACAAGTATTCAAAAAATTTTTTACTTATTTCTTATTTAAGTAACGGTAATCATTAAATTTTGGATAAGTGAAAAATTTCTGACTTTTTATTATTATTTGAGGCGAAAATATATATATATATATATTTCGCAAGGCTTAAATTTTCGCGATTACGAAGGGCTCGCGAAAATTAAAGCCTCGCGAAAATAAGTGCTTTTACAGTAACTGAAATTTGTAACTAATAATTCACTATCTGTTGATAAAATTCATATAATATAGTTTCTGTTAACCAGCTCAATCACTCGATTCCGGCATTTATGAAGATAACCCAGGAAGGTAGAATTTTAGTTAATGCCTAACCCGCACGATCGTGCGGGTCCGGTCTTACAGGGATATATTAATGGATGCCAACGCATAAATTTAGAACAAATGCTCCGATTTGCATAATTATTTTTAGGTACTGATTTATTTTTCCATCGACCCATTTATCGTAACCAAATTTTGTCACCGAACAATATGATTTAACACTAATAAATGCATAAGAGTCATGTCAGTACGATGGTGGCAACAAGTGTTGCTTTCAATGGCCAGAGTTGTACTCGTAAAAAAAGCAAAGAGTATACGGTATAAGTAGAGGGTATACGCTGACGTCATGACGTTCATAGCTAGGGTATACGCTAATGCTTTATTTGAGAAACAGGGGGTATACGGAACTTCTTTAAAAAATCCAGAAGGTACACGGCGTATATCACTACATCCCTGGTGCTGGCATTAATTTTCCCATTGTTGAAAAAATAGTCCAATTGTCCCTGGCTTTAAATAAATCTATTGCCCTGGCAAAAAAGGTTCTGTCAAACCACGGAGGGGGTGCGGGGATATAAAAAAAACACGTTAACCTCATCGTATAGAAATCTCAAAAGTACATGAAATTCGGTAGAGCCGTATCATTAAAATGCGTGTATGTATGATGAGTGCGTGTATGCACCCATTAAAGAAAAAATAAATGCAGCAACCTCATGTAGGAATCTCAAAAGAACTTGAAATTCGGTAATACCGTGGTCACTAAAACGTGTATATGCGTTTTGTTAATAAATAAATAAATACAATAATGCAGCAACCTTGTTGTTTTAGAATATTTAAGAGTACGTGAAATTCGGTAATACCGCGATCACTATAACTTTAACCCCTTGAAGGGCGGTGATGCCGCTATGGCATAACATAATTTTAATCCCTAATTGCCACATTGGCACCCGAATTTTTTATGAAAATTTTGCTGTTATTAAGTACGCGAAAATATGCTTTTACTTGTTTGCAAATAAATTTTTTTGTAAATACTGGTGTCATTCAATTATTTCAACAATTTATGAATACGAGTACCTCGTCCCTGAAAGGGTTAATTAGCACTAATTTTAAACTTACATTAATGAAAAAAAAAACTTGTTTTCACGTTCCGCTCCCAGATACCCTACAATACTAGTGGTGGGCAGTAGAAAATCCACCAGAGAAGATTAAAAACATAATTTGATACGATTTACATCTAAATTGAAAAATCTTATTTTTTTTAAAAAATATGTTAAGAAATTTCTGTAATAATTTCATTAATTCTTTACCATAAGAAAATTAAGTTTTCCTCCTTTCATGTTGTTTATGGAAATTTAATAAGGTTTTATATTTCACATAAATTCTGTTATATTGGACAAACATTGGAATACTAATTAGTTGACAAATTTAAAATCGAGGAATAAATCTCGTGGAAGTTAATATTCTTGTTTTTCTTACTATATGAAAGCAACACTTTGTCTGTAACCATCAAATTACTGTCGGTTGCTTGTGATGAGCATGAATGATGAATGTCTTAAATTTGAAACATTCCCTCAAGAAAAAAATAAATAAATAAATAAATTGGACGATAAATAAACATCACTAATAACTACTTGCAACAGATGGCCGAATTGTAAGAACATGCCATGTTTCCGGTTTTTAGTTCCAAGTTTTGAGTTTTAAGCTGCGTGAAATCGTATCAGATGAAACTGACGTTGCTAAATGGTTAATTCTATACATCAAGGAAGAGATAACTTAGTCTTAAGCTGAGTATCTTATGGTTCGTTAGCCTAGCAGTCATTATTTGATATGAAACTTTATGCCAACATAAATATAATTATAACATGTATCTTATGATGCATGTTGTCATGCTGTCGGTCGAACTTTTGGTATTTAATGAGATAATTTACGCACATGCTTCCGGTTAGTTGCTTTACGAGTTCTATTTATGATTTGTGGATTTTGTAAAAGTTTCTGTGTCGGGAAAACGATGAAATGTTAATTTGCTTCTATCCTTCATTGGTATCAGCATTCAGCATCATATATTGATTCAATACAGGATATGAACAAACATAATTATCTGAAGAAAAAAAAGATGTTAACCTTTATCCCTGGGTCAGGCGCGTATCTGACAAGTGTATTACGAATGCTTAGTGAAGACTATCTTGAAACTGATTAGTGCTTTACTTGTTTTGAAGTTAAATAATGTTTGTTTTTTTCTTTAATCAGATTTCGAGTATTTTCTCTTTGTACTTCCTAATGAAGGTCACTAATTTAAGAGCTTTAGAATCGAGTTAATTATGCGCTAATAACGATATTAAAACAGGCGCACTGCGGCCCGAACCCGGGAGTTCAAACATGCGCCTGAAGAAGAGTTAACTGCTGTTAGTGGTCTCGCAAACCGCTGCTTTTTTCAACAGTTTAACTATAATACTAGTAAAATTTTATTCAGTTTTGAGCCCTTATTCTATTGCTAGGGATTTCTGAGTCGGTAAATTTTAATCATAAAAATCATGTACAGAAATATTAGTACAGAAAGGTGATAAAACGCTAAATATTCTTTATAGTTGCAACTGTAATGCGAGTTACAACAATAATGGAGATAACTATGCCCGCTAAAATAAGCCAGCTGGTTGTAAAACTGAAATATTTTAAACACTAAAAAGTAGAAAGTAAAACGTAAATAAAAAATAAAGAGTAAAGTATATATTTTTACTTTCTTCTATCTTCAATAGAAGAAAATATGGTAATCGAAATTTTTTTGTCTTCCGATTTTCGACAGATTTACACGTTTTAGGGTTCAGAGATCCGAAAAACATGTGCAAAATGTCTGTCTGTACGTGTGTCGCTAATGTACCATGGAAAAGTATATGAAGTTATGCATAGAATTGAACAAATTTTTTTGTGTGTTTTTGTTTTTAGCTATAGCCAGCGGGTCCTCCTTCAGTTTGGAAATACTCCGCCGGGAGGGGGGAAGGGCTGTAATAGCGATTTTTGCGCCATTTTCATTATTGCACGATCGAAAAGTGTATGAAGTTATGCATAGAATTGAACCAAATTATTTGTGTATGTTTTTGGCTATGGCAAGCAGGTTCTCCATGAATTTGGATATATTCCGCCAGAAAAGGACGCTGTTATAGCGATTTTTGTATAATTTTCTCGATTTTTTGTAGTTCTAATGTACGTCGGTGGCTCGTGCAGCGACGGGGGCTTCGCATCCTGCTTACCCAGCTGTTCGCAAACAGCTGATGTACAACAGATAACGAAAAATTATTGATTTTAATAATATCATGACCGAGATTAACTCGTTTTGTTTGACTCCGATTAATTAATTGAAGCAGAAATTTAAGATGAAAATCAAAGTTGGTATAGTATTGAATTAATAATATTTGAAGTATTCACATTTGTAACTACTTTTTGAAGTATTAAGATATATGAGACAGAAGAAAGTTTTGGGATTGGCACACTCAACTACTAGTTTAAAATAGGGTACAGATGTCATATTCGCCCCATATTGGCGCGATTTTTTTCGGTTGCCAATTTGGCGAAAACATCAACAGCATAAACAACATAATCTGGGTTACCACATCAAACAAAATAACGACACTTTGACGCAAGTTAAGTACCTGTTGCCTATATGATATTGGCGACAGAAAAAAATCGCGCCAATATGGGGCGAATATGACATCTGTTCCTAAAATAGTTAGACTAGATTGGGGGATAATAGGGCATGTTTTACATTTCATATAGTAGAAAGTGTAATTTATTAAATTCCTAGTTTTTTTAACAATCAACTGCTTTAAACCAAAGGTTGCCAACTGCTGGTCTGTAGACCACCAGTGATCCGCGAGAAAATGTTGTTGGTCCACAGAAAAATCTGACCATTATTTGCATTTTTCAAGTTTTATTAATAACAAATATAACAAATTCATATTTTTTTTTATTTATCTATTTTTTTTATCTGAATGAAAAATCAGGAAAATTCTTTGATATTTTAACAACATTTGTGCGGAAAGACAATTTTGTCTGTCACAGCAATTAAAACTCGGTATCGGTTTCGACTTTAAATAAAAACGACTTTCCATCTTGCAGTGCATCTTTACAGTCTCTTTAGAGCCAAAGGTCCATGAACGAATTTCAAACAAGCATGAACGATGAATTATCCCACTATAAATAAGTGATATAAAGTTATATTGTAAAAATTAACAATGTTGCTACAATTACATAACCTTTAAGGCTGTTCTTAACTGCTCTATTCAACAAGCGCAAAACGTTCTGACACATTTACAAATTCATTTTTTAACGGAAAGATATAAAATAGGAGAGCCTGGCCATGGAAGCGATTTGGAATTGAACTGTTTTTTCCATTTTTGATCAATCCCCATTGAGTTATATTGAGTTATATTACCCATTGAGTTATAAGCCATTTCGATCACGTGACAAACCCGTTTTTCGTCCGCTCTTGAGTGATTTTTCTACTTTCGGAAATTCGGTTCAAAATGTCCACTTTGACACTATTTTCTGAAAGATCTATTGCGTTTGCAAAAAAATGGAAAAACAGCTCGATGGCATAGTTTCTGAACAACAACACCATCTAGTTTCATGCATTTTCGAACAAAAATAAATTAAAACGTATATCAGGAAGTTGCCATTTTGGATTTGAAAACAGCCTTAATGCTAAAAAACTAAATAAAAATGATTTTTATAATAAGTTATTTTTAATGGTACTCTAAACTTCCGCCTGGGCATAAAGGGTTAAAATTGCCAAATCAGGCTTTTATCAAACAGCTTTTTGATTATCTTATTAGCATGAGTAGCGCGAGCTCTTCAGTATCCTGTTATATTCAATTACACACATATATAATGCATGGTTTATTTACTTGTATTTGCTGATACTAATATGCATGTTTTATTTACTTTTTAGTTTTTATTTACTGAGTTCGTTGTGAATCCTTTTATCTATTCACCTCCCCCTCCCCCTGTTGTATGGGTAGAAAATTAAATCAAAAGCGAACCGCAGAGGAACATTATATTTGGTTTCATATTTTGAGAAATTATCGTTTACTTATCCACTGTCCGTCTTAAATCAGATTGTCTGCTGCATGTTTTATCATCAGGGCATAAATTTGAACCTAAAGTTGTAAATTTGCCCGTGTTAATACCCCCGGGCAGATTCTGATTCTTGCAGTGTGAGTAGAAAACAATGGATATCGTGAGTACTCGATGTACACGTGAAATTGAATTCGGTTTCTACGATTTCAAAAAAGTTCTTTCATCTAACTGCGCTGATCCTTAAAAAAAAAAAAAAAAAAAAAAAAAAAAAATACGTTAGATGCCGTCAGAATTTGATCCAACTTGAGTATATAGTAAATAGATACTGCTTCGGTGAGTAATTTAGACGTAAAATAGCTGTCGTGTATACGCTTTATTCTCTTCTCTTACCTTGTATGTTGCACGAATATCTTGAAATCAAACTCGACTGCTGAAATTGAACGCTTTTTTTATTATGAACATTGTAATTATGAGTCAAATTCTGTCGCAAAAGAATTCATATTTATGAAGGATGAAAGATGCGTTATTTTTATAAGTAAAAAGCTCAAAATTGTTGCATTTAAAATTTAAATATCTGTCATGTATACGTTTTATTTTCATATCATTTTCATCGCATCTTGTAGGTTACACGAGTACAAATTTGTTTGCTGAAACTGATAGTCTTTTTACTATGGATATTTTAAATATAAACAAGTTCAATCACATTTTACCGTAAAATTTGCAATAAATGAATTATTTTTCTAAATGTATGAAAATATACGTTATTTTCTAAATGTAAAACCCTTAACAATTTGATTTAGAATTTAAATACCTTAAACTTTTATATGTGAATAAAAAACATTTGAATGTTTACCCCGCTATAACAAACTTTCAAGGTACTGACTTTGTGGCTCGCCGTAGGTCTTCGTTTATATCCAATTGATAGAATGTGCAGATACTGAAAAGGACAAATATTTCATTGGTTATATCCATTGTCTCGTTATAGTGGGTGTTCGTCATAGGAAAGTTAGATTATGTTTGTCTTGCAGTGAAATTTCAGTCTGTCAGTTATGTTGAGTACTGTATTTTCCTTCTATAATTTCTTGCTTATTGTGGAGCACTGAATAAAATACCAAAGAACTTAAAATACAGCTGGTCATTTTCTTTTTCCTTCCGATTATTAATAAAATCATGCAGTGGTGCATTTCAAGCAAAATCCTGGCCACAATTATTTTTCAAGTGTTTTACGCTTAAAATCCTTGCTGTTAACTTGCTATTAGTAAACACAATTAATTAATGTTACTATACATAAAAGAATGCATTCAATTTTTAAAGCAAGTTGGCAGGCCCCGATCATGATTAATTGGGGCTCTGGGCAAAGATAAATTAGGGGACACTTTCGAACTCTGGCAACATCATTCAAATAGAACTGATGGCGAGTCATGTGTAATGCATAAAAAATAATTCGCACCTTGGATTTTAAATAGAAGTAAATTCTTAGCTCCGTCAATTCTAAATTAAGGGCTCTCAGGGGTCTTACTTTTTACCTGGCGGTGCAATTTAGCAACATGTCACATTTATTTTTTTTTTCCCAGTTTCTATATAACATAAATGCATAAAATTTTTAATATAGACAACCTAATATATCTTCTATTTAAAATAATTTTTTTAACGTTCTATATTGAAATTTTATTTTATTTTTGTTATATTTAATTTTGATAAAAAAATTTAAAATTGTTTCTTAAATTTTATGCTTGCGCGCAACATTTTTCACAAACTAATAAAGCAATTTGCATGAAACTTGGTAAATATCTTCATTTTAAGATAAAGAATAACTTATACTTCAAATTTAGTATTATAATTGCATTAATTATTTAAAATTGGCATTTTTTCAATAAAAGAATGAATTTTTTCAAAATTTTATAATTTAAATTTAAAATAAAATAAATAAATAAATTGCGAACAAATGAAGTATACGTTCAAGATACATTAGTTTTACATCATTATCAATATTTTTGGGGACTCTTGAACCAATAGTTTTGCTATAGTCTTGCGCGCGGTGCATGTAAGTCAAAAAACAATTTTTAATCAAACTTAAATATAACAAAAATAAAATAAAATTTCAATATAGAATGTTAAAAAAAAATATTTTAAATAGAAGAGATAATAGCTATATTAAAAATTTTATGCATTTATGTTTTAAGGAGACTCAGAAAAAAAAAATTAAATGTAACATGTAGCTAAATTGCACCTGCAGGTAAAAAGTGACTCCTGAGACCCCTTAAATAGCTTAGTTAACAAAAATACTCTTTTTTTCCTTAGTATAGAACTAAACTCTTTTACATAACTTTAGCAACTTGTTATATTACTTTAAGATGAATTTAATAACTTATGGAAGAATGTCAAATACTCTAACATATAAATGTGAGTTAATCAAGTTACTTTCTTTTACATCTTTTTAAGTTGTACTGCACACAACATAATATCGAATAAAATACGTTCTACTTCACAAGTAGAAAGTGGGTTTTTTTTTTTTTTCTATAAATCTAAAAATATGGCAATTTTGGTTTTGTTTTTTATATTTAAGGGCAGTTGGAAGGCAAAACCTAAAATTTTTCGATTTTTTAATATTTTGAATCTAACCATTTCTCCTCTTTCTACTGTTATATTACTTTTGTTTCTACGGCAACCAGAAGTCGAAAACTTTTTAGTAATTCTGTTTGTTTATTTATTTTACTACTAGTGCGTTTATTTACTTTAAACTTTATTTTCTCAAAATGTTGTTTTTTTTAACTTCGATGTACAGGGCTTGAATTTCAGAGCGCGATGGCTGGATTCGCGCCCAAAATTTTGAAATCCCGCCCAAAAAATTTCACCATTTTCCTGAAAATTTTGCATTTTGAAATTACGATTAACTCCCGCGAACGCCTTGCAAATTTCCCGATATTTTCGTGCGACTAATTGACACAGTTTGCGGGTTTTTTTCCCCGCGAAAGATCGTTGAAACTCACGAATTTCCGATGCGACCGATAGACAAATTTCATTATTTTTTTCTCGAGATCAGTTGACGAGTGTCCGCGACCGATTGGCGAATTCAGGGGTGATTCTGTTACGAATTTTCCGAAAATTTAAGGCATTAGGTTTGAAAATTGTGAAAAATCGGTCATCAGTTCAGCAGAAAAATATCTCAAATTTCGGCAAATGATCGCCGAAAAAATCAATTTTGTCAATCGTTCGAGGAAAAAATAGCCAATTTCGTCACAAAGGATTGCGAATAAAACACCAATTTTGTCAAAGGATCTCGGAAAAACGTGAATTTCGTCAGATTGCGGAAAAAAAACTTGAAATTCATCAAAGGATCACAAAAAAAAACGCAAATTACATAAAAGGGTAGCAAAAAAATCTTAAATTTAGGCAAAGGAACGCGGAAAAATGCGCGTTTCGGCAAAGGATCGCGAAAAAAGAGAATTTCGTCAAAAGATCGAGGAAAAAAGCTAATTTCGTCAAAGGATCGCGGAATAAACACGAATTTAGTGTTTAGTCAAACGGCCGCTGAGAAAAAACCCGAATCTCATCAAAGGATTGCGAAAAAACACTAATTTTGTCAAAGGATAGCGAAAAAAACGCGCAATTCGTCAAAAGATTGCGGGAAAATGCGAATTTCGACAAAGTATCGCGAAAAAAAACGCGCATTTCTTCAATGGATCGCGAAAAAAACACGCATTTCGCCAAAGAATCGCGAATTTCGTCCAGGGATCACGAAAAAACCCCGCGAATTTTGTCAAAGAATCGCGGAAAACAGCAAATTTCGTCAAAAGATCGCGGAAAAACGGCAAATTTTATCAAAAGATCGCGAAATAATGGCAAATTTCGTCAAAAGATCGCGAAATAATGGCAAATTTCGTCAAAAGATCGCGAAATAATGGCAAATTTCGTCAAAAGATCGCGAAATAATGTCAAATTTCGTCGTCAAAAGATCGCGAAATAACGGCAAATTTCGTCAAAAGATAGCAAAAAATGGAAATTTCGTCAAAGAGGCACGAAAAAACACATAGCTAGTGCTGGGAATGATCCCCTCCCCCTTCATCCCCTCTGTTGTAACCTTTCAGAAAATTTGCTGTCAGTTTCAGAATTTTTTTTTTTACTCAGAATCACCCCTGCTTTCTTACTTTTTTAAATAAAAAAACATTTTGCATTATTATTCTGAGTTGTTGATTTAAATTGCTTCAATGGTATTTTGTCATGCCTGTATTAATACAGACATGACGAAATAGTTAATGCAAATCTTTAAAAAGCACGTAAAATAACAGTGGGTTTTCTTATTTTTATCCCTCCCAAATGGCTCAACTCCCCTCCATTTATAAATGTGGTAGGGAGACTCCCCTCCTATGAAAAATTGAATTTCAAGCCCTGATGTACCTTTTTGAAAAAACTATTATACGTTATGCTTTGAAATTTTGCTTGAAAATCTATACATATCCCTGTTTAATCTGAGGTGAATTGTTTAAACTCGCAAAAAAATCTTTTTTATTATCCTCGTTGTCTTTGAAAAAATTGCATGTTTTTTTTTAATTTGAATGTGGTTTCTACTTCAGATTTTTTAAAAAATATATCTAAGCTTTTTTTAATTATAAATTTAATTTCTGATTATTAAGAATTGTTTATTTTACACATTAAAAAAATTTTCCAGGTCCATATATTGAGCAGTTTATAAGAAAAAGGTCCAGTCGTGGAAAAAAAAAAGTAAACACCCCTTAGTAACTCCTCAACAAATTATCGTAGAAAAAAGTTACTGGTACCGAACGATTGGAAATAAAGTCTACTTTTAAATGATGTATATAAAATTTGCTTATGGGACCATCTACATATTAAAACGAACCATAACTTTGTTTTTTTCAATAGCAGTACCAAATTCTGACAGCATAAATGAACTCTACACCCTTCAATTAGCCTAAAAACGAATTTTTATGCAATTCGTACCATAAGTTTCCGAGAAATTAATTATTTTGAAACGAGCGTATTTTAAGGGCTGTATCCAAATTGAAGTTCCGCACTGGGTTGTTAACAGAGAGAGCCCCTTCCTTGATCAAGGCACCTTAAGCGCCACTCAATGAGTCAATGAAGCGTGTTAGATTACAGTACAGCAGAATAAATTTCAAAATGTCTACTCACTTCCATCATAGACATATGACTTAAACCATCATTTTGCCGTTTTTTAAGCATAATTTGAAAACTACTTGGAAGAAAAATGTGAAATTTTTGAATATACCTACAGCAGGACTTAATAAATCTAAATCCATCAAAAAAATTGTAGGTTGCAATTCATAATTTTTTCGAATATTAATTTCAAAATTCATAATTCATATCATAAAATTATAAAAATTGTAAATTCAGCTTATTTATGTTTGAGTATATTAGTATTATTACTACAAAAAAAATTAGCACATTAGGAGCATAATTTCGGGAGATATAAATAAAAATATGAAAATGTAATTTAATATTAGAAGCACTAAATTTTGAATGTTTATAATTCAAAAACTTATCATTCAAATGACTTGAAATTTGGTGTCTAGGCATAGTTTGAACCGAAGATTTGAAATATATCATTAAAATTGGGTATTGCCATTGAAAAAAATGAAGTTTGGATTCGTTTTAATATGTAGATGACCCCCTAAGAAAATTTTATATACATCATTTAAAAGTAGACTTTATTTCCAATCGTGAAAAAAAAGTAAACACCCCCTACTAACTCCTCAACAAATTATCGTAGAAGAAAGTTACTGGTACCGAACGATTGGAAATAAAGTCTACTTTTAAATGATATAGATAAAATTTGCTTAGGGGGCCATCTACCTATTAAAACGAACCATAACTTTGTTTTTTTCAATAGCAGTACACAATTCTGACAGCATAAATGAACTCTACACCCTTCAATTAGCTTAAAAACAAATTTTTATGCAATTCGTATCATAAGTTTCTGAGAAATTGTTTTAAAATGAGCGTATTTTAAGGGCAGTATCCAAATTGAAGTTCGGAACTCGATTGTTAACCGAGAGAGCCCCCATCTTGATCAAGGCACCTTAAGAAGTCGATGAAGCCTGCTAGATTATAGAACAGCAGAAGAAATTTCAAAACATCTAGTCACTTCTATTATTAGACGGCCCCTTAAACCATCATTTTGCCGTTTTTTAAGCATAATTTAAAAACTACTTGGAAAAAAAAAATGTGAAATTTAGGATTTCCATAAAGCAGGACTTAATAAATCTAAATCCATCAAAAAAATTGTAGGTTGCAATTCATAATTTCTTCGAGTATTAATTTCATAATTCATAATTTATATCATAAAATTATAAAAATTGCAAATTCAGCGTATTTATGTTTGGGTATATTAGTATTATTGCTACACAAAAAAATAGCACATTAGGAGCATAATTTCTGGAGATATAAATAAAAATATGAAAATGTAATTTAACATTAGAAGCACTCAATTTTGAATGTTTATAATTCAAAAACTTATCATTCAAATGACTTGAAATTCGGTGTCTAGGCATAATTTGAACCGAAGATGTGAAATATCTCATTAAAATTCGGTATTATCATTGAAAAAAATAAAGTTTGGATTCGTTTTAATATGTAGATGGCCCTCTAAGCAAATTTTATATACATCGTTTAAAAGTAGACTTTATTTCCAATCGTTCGGTACCAGTAACTTTCTTCTACGATAATTTGTTGAGGAGTTAGTAGGGGGTGTTGACTTTTTTTTTTCCACGACTGTACATTAATTTAACATGGCAGCTATAGGGATTCCGACTGCCCTTAACTCAAAAGTTAAAAGAAAAAACTTTGAATACGAAAGAAAATTTATCTCATGACAATAAGAACTCGTTATTTTCGATCACTAAAGTTTAGATAGGATTTAAGTTCATTGCTAATACAATCTATTAAAATCAAAGTATTATTTCTTATTTAATAGTGGTTGAGATTAGCGTTACGAAAGTATTGAGCTCTGTGAGTTCAAAATGAAATTTGTTTTTCAGAGAGTTTAGAAGAATCTTTTAAAAATGAAATTTTTATTTTGTATTTGAAAATTTTCAGAGTTGGAATTGTGGAGAAAGAGTAAATATTTTATGAATTAATATATGGATTGGGGGGGGGGGATATGGGCAATGTCCCGATTTGCCCATGCGATAATAAGGACCTGCTAGTTGGATGGGCCAATCCCAAAACTTTCTTCTATCTCATATATTTTAATATTTCAAAATGTTGTTACAAATGTCAATATTTCGTCTTTTTATTGGTTCAATACTATATCAACTTTGACTTCCATCTTAAATGTCAGTCAATGATTCGGAGTAAAAACTAGTTAATCTCGATCATGATATTTATTAAAATCAATAGTTTTCCGTTATTCTGTTATATATCAGCTGTTCGCGAATAGTCGGCTTATCAGGATGGGAAGTTCTCGTCGCTTCACGAGCCGCCGTTGTATAATAGAACTAGGGTGTAAAAAAATCATGATTTAAAAAAAAAATCGGATTTTCTTTATTTAAATCGGATTTCTCTTTTTTTTTATTTAAATCGGATTTTTTTTTATTTAAATCGAACTTTTATGATTTTTTTTCCCAGCGTTAAAATATTGAATAGATATGAGGAGTTTTAGGTTTCCAAAACAATTAAACCTCTAATTGCTAGCATAATCTATGTTTTTACATTTTAATTAATAAAATTTAATTATTAGTTAGCAATAAAAAAAAATTATAAAAACTGCAAATTAATAGTTTCATTAGTTAGTAAAATACAATAAAGTTATACACATTAATATTTTGGAATAATTATGTAAAACTATATTAAATACTAGTGATATTTACATTTATTAAAATTATCAGTAACTGCATTTAATATTAAATTGTTAACACTACTTAAAAATAATAATTATTAAACAATCTCTAATTAGGTATGTAATACATATTTTTATGCTTTTATTACTAAAATGATAATTTAGTATTTATTCTAAAAGGAAAAGGTGCAGGATGCTAGTTCCAAAAAAGGAGACTATTTCATAAGGAAGTATATTAGTAGTGTGTTTAGTAACAATAAGAAAAAAAAAGTATATAATTTTTTAATATGATAAATAAAAAATCATTAATTTTCAATAATTTTATATGTTACAAATTGAAAAATACGATTAAACAACATGTTTTAAAAAAATATCTTGTTTTCCTTAAGAAATAAAGTTCTATAATTTTTGTAAGGTACGCGTATTCAGAAATACTGCAGTGTGGAGAAGTTTTTTACAAAAAATCTCTGGCTGCAACTACCAATAAATTTCGCTATTTTTTAAAAAGGCAAGGTGTATTTTGTCAATTTCGAAAGGGGCAAGGCGTGGCACTTCTGAAAAATGACCAAGAAGAAAGAGTAATTAATTACAGAATTAATAAAAAATGCAAATAAGTAATTTCATTTGTAGCACAATTAGTAATAGATTAAAACTAACAAATATTATTGGCAGCTCGTTGTACATTTGTATTAAGAAAAATTACTGTTAATCGTCTAAATCTTTTCTTATACAATGTATGTGTATATGGTAATCAAAAAAAATTATGAAAATGAGTTGCAACCATTTATACGTACTCATACAGAGTAAATATATCAATAAGCAGTTATATTTGAAATCCTCATAATATTAAAAGCAACACTATTACCTCTCAGTGGGGATATCGTGTTGTGCTTAGCATTTTTATACAAATTAGAACTTTTACTCTTATATATTCTTTTACAACAGTTGTTGAGCAGCTGCTATTCTTCCATTCTTCTTTAGCTCCAATATTTGGTATAAATTTATTATTCCAAAAGTAGAATGAGAAAATAAGATTCTGCTTATTTACTCTTACTTTGCAGAAATTTATTATGCTTTCCATGCTTATTTTATATAAAAGAAAGAATGAATAATTAGATTACTTAAAGGAAATTATGACAACGCAAATTATATTAGATTTAAATATAATTTTTAAATGAAATGTTTTTATGCCTTTACAAACTTACAGTAGTTAATGTTTTACAAGACTCCGGAATTAAGCTTAGAAACAATTATATAAAGCCTTTTTTTTTTCTTTATTCATAAGACAAAATATCAGTAGAAACTTTCCAAATTATATTAATCTTAAATTTTAATACTTTTTATGTTATTTTAAACACTTAGAAAATTTTTGATTTTAATCAATGTTTTTTTTTTTAAATCAGTTGATTAAAATCACGATTTAAATCAACTGATTAAAATCGTTGACACCCTAAATAAAACTACGAAAAATCAAGAAAATTACACAAAAATCGTTATTATAGTGCCCCTTTTCGAAATATTTCCAAATTCAGGGAGGGTCCTTCTTGCCATGGCCAAATACATACACATAAAATGTGGTTCAATTCTATGCATAATTTCATACACTTTTCGATGGTAGAGTAATGAAAATGGCACAAAAATCGCTATTACTGCGCTCCCTTCCTGCGGATTTTTTCCAAATTAAGGGAAAACCTGCTTGCCATAGCCAAAAACTAAAATAAAAAAATTGTTCAATTCTATGCATAGCTTCATACACTTTTGGATGGTACAATGGCGGCAGACACACGGACATAGACATTTTCTATAAACTTGTTTTTTGGGATCTCTGACCCCTAAAACGTGTAAATCCGCCGAAAACCGGAAGTCGAAAAAAAATCAGACTACAATACTTTCTTCTATTGAAGATAGAAGAAAGTAAAAACACACGTATAATACAAAGTTTACTGAACTTTTTGCTGTTTATAACAGGAAAGTAATAGTTGATAGAGTTGTTTTACTTAAAAGTCATGTTTCATTAAATATGGTTAAATTTTCTATGTGTAAACCTTTATTTATTTACATAAATGAACATATTAATATCGCATCCTTGCTTCAAAAGTGACATAACTCAAAAAACTCAGTTTCTCAGAAAATGCGAAAAACTGTTTCCGGGCTGTGTAAGTGTCAGTGGCAATCTTGCAAACACAACTTCCACCTGATGGTTGGATTTTCAGTGCACTCTCTGCTATTTAGGCGATTCGTAGAGGTGTGAAAAACAAGTAGAAAGGCAGCCATAACTCGAAAAATCCAATTTTTGAGTTGTTCCACTTTTGAAGCAAGAATGCGATATATATATATATATATATATATATAACCATTAATTAAACATAACCTACCACCAACAAAAACCGTAAAATTGTGAATCAAAGCTGTAAGTATATATATATATAAAAAAAAAAAATTGCCAGATAATTTATTATAAGAATTATTATGGAAGAAAAAAGAAGAAAGTGGACGCCGACAAATAATGGAAAAGCTTATATATTGAATTACGTTTTCAAGGGCACAGAATTCAATGATATATAAGCAATAAGGTTGTTTTCTGTGAGAAAAAAAAGCTAAAGCTAAAAAAATTTTTTCTCTGTGCCCGTATACATTATAATCAAGTGAATAGATTCAAAATGAAAACAGAATAGAATCAAATTATATGAAATGGAAAAATCAATAAAACCAATTTAAATATTTATAGCATATAAAATAGAAATATTACACAACATACCGATTAATATTTCAGTTTTTTTCAATATATCCACTCGCACATGGCCACCATAATATCGTAAAGATTAAGGTGAATAAAACAGTTAAGAAATCACAGTAATTGATACCAAAGGATGCAGTTAATACATTTTGAAATACCGTGATAAATACAATTAATATAATATAAAATAAAATAAATAGAAAGTAATTACATTATTTAAAATAACTAAAATACACTTTTAAATTACTTAATTACTATTTAATAATATCGTCAAAATTTAGCGAAAAAAAACCACCTGGTGTAGGAAATTACTACTGAAAAGGAGCTGCAAAAGACAAAATTTATAACTTGTCAACAAAAGACAAATTTTGGTGCTGCCATCTAGTAGTATTTTTATTATTCAAATGTCACAAGATGAACAAATGAAGCCTGTGAATGTAAAAAAAAAATTATCAACAGCAAAACCAAACATATCCTTATATATAGATAATTATAAACCTAATATAAACCACACTATATAACATTATGCACAAAAATTTTAAAAAAAAACTATTGTTAATAAATTTTTTTTAAAAAAGCATTCAGAATATTCTATTATCTTACTCATTTAAACTACACTAAGAATTTAAATAATTCTATAACATTGATAATATATAGCATATAGCTATATGCTATAAAATAAATTCAATAATAATTAATATAAATATATAATAAAAATAATATAAAAATCGTTAATAATAACTAGTATATATAAGATAATTATAAAATGAACAGGAAATAAAAAACATATGGAAGTATATAGAAGATTATCAGATACTTAAATTCCCATTACCTAAAAATCTCAAATATAGTGTGTGGATTATTTTCATACAGCCATAAAAATCCAAAAAGTATGAATGTGGGACATTCAAACACATTAAACCGATAATAAATTTTATAACACAAAGTGAAAATAGATCAATATTAAAAAGAATAGAGGAATAATAATAAAAATAATTACCCAATTTTAATACATACAGTATAACTTTAGTTATATTAAATATACTTATATGCATATTAATAACTATAAAAATGTCATACTATTAGTAATTAATATGATATTGTCCTGAGTAAATTAAAATTTAATAACAATTGATTGTAAATTAGATAAAATTTTAATTAAGCTAAATATAATATTAATGAAATTCACCAGTTACATATAAAATATCAAATCAACATCCATATAAAATACTATTGAAAATATAGTGATAATACAAAAGCCCCATTTTTTTTAAATTAACCATTGCGTATTATCCAGACAACTCCACCCTTCTCCGTACTCTAACATCTACCCACCCATCCATCCTATAATAATTTTTTTATATTACAATTTTTAATTTTTTATAGATATTTTTTTATTTTATATATTTTTTTGTAATTTTGTTTACGCATTTGTTAATTTGTTTTAAAAGATCATGTAAGTAAAGTACTAATTGTATATATATATATATATATATATATATTATTTGCATTTAGTGTTTAGCAAAGTTGAGTTGTAGCATCGAGATTCTACTTTTGAGTGTTAAGAGATTACTGAAACAATTTATATTTAAAAATGGCAACTAAATGCGGGACGTATTTTTTATTAATGGCCTTCGAAACTATAAGCAATTTGTCAATACTTCCGGCAAACCCTGGCGCACCTTTAAAAAGCTATATATCTAAATTAGAGCTAAAAAGGCTTCAAAAGAAATTTTTTTTTATTGTATTAAAACTAGAGCTATTGAGTTAAAAAATTCATGAAGCTACAAAAAATATACATTTAAACAAAATTAAACATAATAACAAACTTGAAACGTAACAATAAAGCACGTCTTCTCGCAAAGAAACCTTCTCTTCAACTGAATCTAGGAGCCACCGGATATGACTCATGTTTCTGAAACAGACATAGATCGATGCACCGCTTAATCAGCAGTTAAAAAGTACGCTTTTTACAGTTGATGAGCAAATTTTAATTTTTGCATTTTTGGCCAGGTTTTGGGGTCAAATATTCCAGTGTGTGGCGTATCGTACGGGGTGAAGTCCAAGGTGACGATTTCCCAGGCGAAAATTTTTTAGGAGCACCAAAAAATTTTTTTTGCTGAAAAATATAGTAGCCACTTAGGCGTTTCGCTATTTGAATTGTTCCAAACCCCTTGAGGGGCGGTGGGATATATTTTATCCCACCTAATTTAAACAAGATTCGCACCAAAAACTTTTAACGAAATTTTATATTTTTAACTTTGGGGGGAGGAAGTCTGGAAAAATTGCTTTTCCTTATTTTAAAATAAAATTTTTCTATTATTCCGGTGAGAATTCAATATACAGAGACGTTATTGCTTGCCCCTCAAAGGGTTAAGCCACTAACATCACGGCTATAGTTTTGATAAGTAATTAGCGACTTTCTTTTTCATGTGTAGCGGAGCAAATTTTACAACAGATTTTGTAAAAGAAATTTCAATTATTTGTTATAAATAGTAAATGGAGGAACACAGAAAACGCAGGGAATAACTATTGTTTCGGGAGCAATTATTTTGCAGCGTCTTTTCTTTGCAAATAATGTCTTTGTCGCTGTTACATATCTCTTTCACTTGACGAAGCCCTGACGGCCTGAGATGGTTTATTAACAGTTCGAAACTCTCGTCGTATTTTTATTGCTATTATAATTTGTATTTTTTGGCCAGGATGTCATCTTTATATAACAAACAAAGAAGGGGGGGGGGCTATAAAATTTACGATAGCTACTATTGTAGACATATTTCGCACGCTGCTGCATTAATATTGTTTTCCCAATCCAAATGCTACTTTTCTTGTGTGCACGTCATTTTCAAATGAGATATTATGTTTGTTGTTATTGTTTTCTTTCCCCTTTTCCTTCTGTCGAATAAATAGTGACAGTAGGCTTTAGAATATTTATTCATACTATTGGGCTATTAAAGACCTTATGATTCAGCTTACATACGGGGACTCATTTCACTTCTTAATGGATATTTCATTGTGTACATGGAATCTAAATTATCCGGGAAAGCTGATGTTAATGTTTTTTTTTCTTTCCCTTGATTGAAAAGTGAAAGTTAAATTAAACGATTGTATGATCCAATTTCATAATTTCTTGTTTCAACTGTTCGTGACCTTAATTGCGTATTGAGACATGGCCTTTATCGTGAGAACAGCATAAAAAAAAATCTATTGTGGACTAGCAGTACATAATTTCAGTCTAATTGGTTTCCAGTTTTTTAAACTAAATTTAGACTTTCCTGTTTATTTATTTCGGAACTGCAGTATCTTTTTCCGTCATAAGTAAGCTACTTTCCTGTTAACACCACTTAGACTGGTTCAAAATTTCTGATTTTTTTTTTTTTTCTTTTGTTGCTTAACCCTTTTACCAGTGATGGTCTTTTGGCCTAACAAACTGTGTGCTGCCAAATCAGGCGCATGATTAATCCGTGTTTGGTTTACACCGTATTTAATGTCTGTCATTTTTTTTTCTTATTTTTTACTTTTGATTTTTTATAAATATTTTATTAGCAGTCATCTTTTTGAAACTTGTAGCCATAAAATAATGTGTATATCACGTTCAATTGGGAAAAAAATCATAATCTAATCCTTTAATGCTTAAAATACTGAGCTGATTTACTTTCAATTATGCTCCAGTTGCTTCTTTTTAAGAAATTATATAATCGAAGTGTTTTTTCCGTTTTTCAGTAAAGGCAGAAGAATTTTTTAAATAGAAAATGCTGTTAAAGTTGTCGTTTTGAGCAAATTTCGGGACGCGACAGCGTGGAAAAGTGAAAAAAACTGCCGTTATGAGACCTCAATCGCTTATAACTCAAAATGTATTTCATGTATCAAAGTTTTTAAAGAAATGCCAGATTCCAAATCACTTTGATAATAATGCCTGCAAGTGTCATGCTTTTACATTTATAAATGAATCTGAAATGTATCAGAAAATTTCGCGTTGTTGAGCTAGAAAAATATTTGTTTAAGAACTGCCTTAAGCTGTTCTTAAATTCTGACTGGCTATTTTCTGGCATATTCCTTTTAATCCAGGTAATAGAGACCGTATAGGGACTCTACCTAACAAAATTAATGGAAGCTCTGGAAATAGGCTCACTTTGTTTTTTGGGTCGCTGAATCCGAATTTGTAACTTCCCACCAAAATTTCCCCCGGCAACCCCCCCCCCCAAATTTTGGTAAAATGCCCCCAGAAAAGGTTTTTATTAAAAAAATCAATTTTTTTATTGTTTTAGGGGAAAAGTATCTAGAAATTCAGAAAGTAGACAAAATTTGCAACAAATTAGATATATGACATTATGACTTAGGATGAAAGGGAAATGAGGATCTGCCTCGGAACGTGCGCCGCGGTTCTGCGTGGACTAAGTTGCGCAATTCCACTTAACCACTCACACGTTTACATTCGCCCTCCCATCTCCCCTCCGAACTTTCTCTATAAGGTTTACTTTAAGTTTTTTGGGTCGCTGAATCCGAATTTTTAATTTACCCCCCAAAATTTAGCCCCCGAACCCCCCCCCCCCCCAAAAAAAAAAAATAGTTGTTTTTAGCTTAAATTTGTTATTCTTTTAGGGGAAAAGCATTACCAAATTCAGAAACTAGACAAAATTTGCAACAAATAGGATATATGACATTATGACGTAGGATAAACGGGAAGAGAGGGGGGCTGCCTCGGAACATTCCCCGCGCGCTTTTCTCAAAAACCAAATTATTTCAAAAAATCAATTTTTGGGGGGGGGTTGCCGGGTAAAATGTTGGTGGGAAGTTACAAATTCGGATTCAGCGAGCTAAAAAACATAAAGTGAGTCGAAATCCAGAACTAGTATTAATTACCAGGTAAAATCCCCTATTGCCTGGATTTCATAACTTAGTGCACGTAGCGCCGCAGTGCATGTTCAGACGCAGCCCTCTCCCTCCCCGTTCATCCTACGTCATAATGTCATGTATCCTATTTGTTGCAAATTTTGTCTAGTTTCTGAATTTCGTAATGCTTTTTCCCTAAAACAATAAGAAATTTAAGTAAAAAACAGCTATTTTGGGGGTAAGTTAAAAATTCGGATTCAGCGACCCAAAAAACTTAAAGTAAACCTTATAGAGAAAGTTCGGAGGGGAGATGGGAGGGCGAATGTAAACGTGTGAGTGGTTAAGTGGAATTGCACAACTTAGTCCACGCAGCACCGTGGCGCATGTTCCGAGGCAGATCCCCCCTTTCCCTTCATCCTAAGTCATAATGTCATATATCTAATTTGTTGCAAATTTTGTCTACTTTCTGAATTTCTAGATACTTTTTCCCTAAAACAATAAAAAATTGATTTTTTTAATAAAAACCTTTTTTGGGGGGCATTTTACCAAAATTTGGGGGGGGGGGGGGTTGCCGGGGGAAATTTTGGTGGGAAGTTGCAAATTCGGATTCAGCTACCCAAAAAAACATAAAGTAAACCTATTTCCAGAACTTCCATTAATTTTGGCAGGTAAAATCCCTTATTGCCTGGACTATTTCTATATTCATTTTTATTCGTAAAAGCATAAAGCTTCATGTGTTTTTCAGAAGCTAAGAAATGAGATAGCGTTTTCCATTTTTTTGATAAAGGTAAAAAAATCTCTCAAAAGTTAGTGTTAGTGTTTTGAGTCGTTATAGTTAGTGTTTTGAGCCGAATTTACAGATACCACAGCCCTAGAAAGGTTGTCATAAGACAATAATCGCTCATAAATCAAGATGTGGTACAATTACAATTATTTTTTAAATAAAAGGGAGTTTTTTAATATTACTCTTCATTTGATATTTATTTTATACATTTTAGCCTTTAAAATCTTTCATTATTGCAGTTTCACAGTCATTTAGCCTATTTTGGGGGACGTTATTGGCTCATAATTAAGTCCATAACTCTTACGCAATTGTACGAGTTACAGGGAATATTTGCTGATTCATCGACTGTGGCGGTCTAACGAAAAAATACCTTAAAATTAATGTATTAATTTATAATTGTAAGAATATTAAAATGTTGTATATTGTCATCGGAAACACACCGAATATAATTTTTATAATTGTATTGTTGTAGCCTATTAGAAAGTGGGATAAAAATCGATTACAAAATTCCACCTTTTACATACAAAATCCATGTTGTTGAGTTTAATAAAAGAGTGTAAAAATGAAATTTCCTGTTTTATTTCAAATCATTTTATTGGTCATGCCTGCCAATTTCATATTTTTATGTTTAAAAACAAATCGTAAATGCGTCAGAAAGTTTCAAGTTGTTGGGCGAAGATTTTTTTTTTTTTTTTTTTTGAGAACAGTCTTAACACTATAGGTGAAGATTCACAGTCGCCAACGTGGCGACTAAATTTATTGCTTTGGCGACTAATTTTTGGCGTCTAAGTCGCCATCCTTTAGCGAAATTAGTTTTTTTCCGCGATCCATTGACAAAATCCAGCTTTTTTTTAGCGATGATTTGACGAAATTTTCACGCCTTTGGCAAAAGTTGCGGGTTTTTTTCCCCGAATCTTTGATAAAATTCGCGTTTTTTTTTTTTTTTTTCCTTTTTGCGACCCTTTGATAAAATTCGCGTTTTTTTTTTTTTTTCCTTTTTGCGACCCTTTGATAAAATTCTCGTTTTTTCTGCTATCCGTTTACGAAATTCGTGTTTTTTGTGCAATCTGTTGACAAAATTCGCGTTTTTTCTGCAATCTTTTGAAGAAATTCGTGTTGTTTCTGTAATGCTTTGACAAAATTAACGTTTTTTGCGATCCTTTGATAAAATTAGGTTTTTTTTTTTTTCTTTTCGGGATACTTTAAAGGAGTTGACAATTTTCCTGTGAATTGGCGAAATTCTCATTTTTTCCGCGATTATTTGACGAAAAACGCGTTTTCTTCGCTATTCTTTGACGAAAAATGCGCTTTTTCCTAGAAGATTGACGAAATTCTCGATATTTTTTTCTGTCCGAATTTTCAGAACCGAATACCTTAAATTTTCGGAAAAATCGGAACAGAATCACCACCCTAATAGTCTGTGAAAGATTTTTTATTTATTTATTTTTTTTTTTTTAAGATAATTTTTCTTGTGCGTTCTTAAAAAACAAATGTTTGAATTATATTTTGATTTTTTTTTAATGTTAAATAATCTCGCATTCACATTTTTTTGTGTGTGTGTGTGTTCTCTTGTAGACAAAATGAAAATCAGACATTGTTTTTTTAATATTCTCCACTATCATGATTGCTTTGTTTTTTTAATATTCTCCACTATCATGATTGCTTTGTTTTTTTAATATTCTCCACTATCATGATTGCTTAGCTTACTCTTACGGATATATTTTTTTAACCTCTATCTTGCCCAACTTTATCTTCTGTCTGCAGCTTAAGATTTATATACTTAAAATATACTTCATTTAATCTGGAATATAACTTATTCCAAATTAAAAGAATTTTGTGATTAAATGAAATATACACATTTGATGTAGTCTGTGTTTATATTGTAACATGTTGATTATTTTTAACTTTGAATTCCTGAATTTTTTCCTCATATAAACGCTATTGCTTTCATGTGTTTCTTTCAGAATGTGGCCACAGGATTACTTGGGTTTAGGAGCCACAGGCTCCTTAAAAATTTTGGGAATCTGCACCTATACTTAACACACCAATCTATCTATTGATACATCTAGCATCTATATAACATAGTGTTATATGCTATCTATAATGGTCTCTATTGTTTATCTCTTTCTAGATCTCAAGCCATCTATGGATGTTTTCATTCAGTCCAATGTCAAGTCCTTTGGGCAGCTACATTTTGATATTCAAAGATTTCAGTTAATAGTTGGATCTCGGTAAGGAATATTCCATTATAAAAATGGAATATGTTTAAATTGAAATATTATATGGGTTAATTACATTTTTCTTTCTTTTTTTAGGGATTATTTATTTAGATTGAGTCTACAAGGTCTGAAAAAACTTGAGGAAGCACATTGGCCAGCAGATCCCGAAAAAGTTCCATTTTGCCTTCTAAAAGGAAAGAGTGAAGTATGTGTTACAATAATTAAATGTAAATATGTAGTTTTTTTTAGATTCAGGGTATTTTTATTTTAAAGCATAGTTTCATCATCTACTTGTCGAGTCTTAAAAACAATAATTTGTTGATGTTATTGCTTTATTGCAGAGTTCCCAGCGTCATGGAAAGTCAGGGAAATTTCAAAATATATAGGGAAAGTCGGGGAATTTATAAATATTTTCTAAAAAGTCATGGAAAAGTCTTGGGAAAAGAAAATGAAAAATAACACGAAATTCATCCAATAGTCTCGGGAAAAAAATCACAAAATTCATCAAAAATCGCCAAAAAAATAAATAAATAAATAAATAAATAAATAAAATAAAAAGAAAATCGAGAAATTTGAAGAACGATTGCAGGAAAAAAAATCCCTAATTTTGACAAAGGATTGCAAAAATAATTCACAGTAGTAGCAAATTTCGTTGTATGCCCATTTGGTTAGAGAATGTTTTTGAGATTTGGTCAGAGATTTTTTTTTTTTAGATTTGGTTAGGGAATTTGCCAGTCATGTCTTACTGGGAACCCTGTATTAATCTTATAGAAATGAAAAAAGTATTACCCATACCCATTTTTTTTTTCGAGGGGTTTTAATTAACTTTCATCTAGTAAATAGGAAATCATATTTGCAATGTTAGTTAAATGATAATTATGAAAACTATGTTTTGGAAGTCATGTGATTTTATGAAGCTAAGTAAAACATTGCTCTTTCCTCAATGAAGATGAATATTCAATGACATCGCTTCCACATTTTCCATATTGAAACGTATTATGATTCTTATGAATAACTCATATTTCATATTTGTTCCAACTTTCAGTTCATCATATTCTCAGAGGGGAGCACCTGTGAAATACAGTCGTATTTTAAAAGATTATAGTTTTTTCTATCTTAGATACTCTCTTTTTTTTTCTCCCCTTTCTTGTTTGTAGATTAAGTTGATCTTTATCACACTATTTGGTTTATAAGTTACTTACAAGTTTTATAGTTATATTATTATTATTTTTTTTAAACTTGCATCTAATTTCCACTAACGAAATCAAAGATTTCTAACAGTTTCTCTTCTTTGTAGGATGATTGTCGAAATTATATCAAAGTCCTCGTCAGCAATGGTACCAGGTTATTTTCTTGTGGCACAAATGCATTTTCACCGGAATGTTCATGGAGAGAAGTGAGTGTTTTTATTTTTTTTCTTTTTAATGGGTTTATTTTTTCCTTGCTATCTATAGTGACAGAAATTATTTTCTGAATTGAAAGTACTCGCAGTTCCATAAAAAATAATGGAAAAGGGTATAGTGTATATTATATATATGCATATTCAGAAACCATCATTTTGGGTAGAAATCATTAAATTAAATCACCAAATGAGCATCATTTTATGAAATTTTTGTAATACTGTGCAACAAAAAGTCAAAAAGAATTTCCCTTAGAATTTTGAACATGATCTTCTTTGGATCGATTTTGTTGTAGATGTAGAGTGATGCTGACATTTTTATATCAAGTTACCGAACATTTTTCTACTTTGTTAGTTGTGCTTTATTTTCTCAATCTAAACAAATGTATAATAATCTACCATATTAATTTTTCAATCAGTTTTCTTGTATATATTAATTTAAAAAATGCTTAATACAATTTTTAGAATAATTTTTGTATTTAATCATTAAAATTCTGTGGTTAGATAAAGATTATTGTTCAAAAATACTGTTGTCAAAATTCAAGAATTTTATGCACCCCTATATGGCATGTATATCTCATCGCGAAGGGGTCAGAGGAGATGACTACTCAGTGCTGGGTCGAGAATTTAACAATCGAAAAAAATCGTCATCGTAAAAAACAAAGGTGTTGTATTCCATGGGTGTGTTGGGAGGACAACTTCAAACTTTTTACGAATCCCTCATGTGATATATCGTCAGAAAGCTCTTTCACCACTCTTTCATATTATGAATCTTTCTAACTTATAAAAATCTTAATGTTTTCGACAATAAATATAATTTTAGATCCTTTTTTTTTTTTTTTTTTTAACTGAGCCCTCCAACTGTAATATCGAAAAGTGTGTTCCCGGGTGACATACACCCCTAAGCTAGATTTAAAAAAAAAATTATTATCGTATGTTATAGTACAATAACTCATTCTCCCAAAATCCTTATTAACGCTGACTCATTCCAGTTCACTCGTAGACGATTCTTGATAAGATCGCATCGGATATCGGGCATCGTATAAAAACAATTGGCAAACTGGAGTCATCAAGAAACATTTTACACAATCGGAAAATATCGAGATGTCCATACAATCGAGACAGTTTGTTATCGCCCATCACTAGAGCACTGTTTTCCAACATCTATATTTACTAACAGTTTGACCAGTTTTTCTTTGAAGATTAAGTGTGTTAATACAAACTCAGAAACATAGGTTTATTTAACAAATTTTAATGTATTTCAATTCTATCAATTTTTTCCTTCTCCCGATATGAAGCCCTTTAACACATAATTTTTATGATTGTGAATGTGTAAAAAATAAAACGTTTGTAAAAACTTTGATGTTACAAGCACATATATAAAAAATAAAAATCTAATTGATATACATTAAAATTTTTTAAATAACCCTATGTTTCTGATCTTTTATAAACATTTAATCAATTTTCAAATAAAAAGTGAGTTCACCATTTGAGCCATATTTTATTATATTAGATGTAAATTTCCAACTGGGCGAAAAATGTCCGGACCAGGATTCGAACCAGGGATCTCCTGGCTGAAGCTGCCAGTGCTCTACCATCTGAGCTATAAGGAAAGGGCATGTTTACAAACAAACACTTCCGTCAACCAATCTACCAACAACATTTTTGTCAAAATGATCATTGCAGGAATAGTCTTTGCGACGTAGGCCAATCATATCAGAGACCTGTTACACGTAGACCAATCAAATTTCCCTAGATCATGTGTACAGGTAGGAGTCATAATGAATGAACAGGTTTTTCTTGCTGACCAACAGTAAGGCGCGCCACACACCAGGGAGACATGGGCAGAAAAGCATGAGGCATGCGACAATTTCACCCTGTTAACAAAGAAAAAACCGGTTTGAACAGCAGAACTTGCCTCATGTCTCACGATTATTGTCGCATTTCCCTCTGGTGTGTGGCACGCCTAATTCAACCAACAGTGACGTCAGCTGCCCTTTCCTTATACCGGACGAATCTGGTGGAACTTTTTCACCCAGCTAATCTTAATGATTATAGCATCTGGTCTGAAACCTGGTTCAGCTCAACAGAATAAATCACAGATAATGGAACTTCAGAAATTGCTGGAAGCGTAATTACACTAGATTAATTTTAACACAATTATTCTAATCATATTAGATGTAAATTTCCAACTGGACGAAAAATGTCCAGACCAGGATTCGAACCAGGGATCTCCTGGCTGAAGCCACCAGTGCTCTACCATCTGAGATATCCCGGACGAATTCGGGATCCGAAATCCCATTTTTCACCCAGTTGGAAATTTACCATCTAATATGATTTATTTACCAATTAGAATAATTGTGTTAAAATTAATCTAGTGTAATTACGCTTCCAGCGATTTCTACAGTACCATTATCTGTGATTTATTCTGTTGAGCTGAACCAGGTTTCAGACCAGATGCCATAATCATTAAGGTTAGCTGGGTGAAAAAGTTCCACCAGATTCGTCCGGGATAGCTCAGATGGTAGAGCACTGGTGGCTTCAGCCAGGAGATCCCTGGTTCGAATCCTGGTCTGGACATTTTTTGCCCAGTTGGAAATTTACATCTAATATGATTTATTTACCAATTAGAATAATTGTGTTAAAATTAATCTAGCATATTTTATTAAATAAACAAAGTTGTTGAAAAGGTAAACTGTCCCTTTAAGAAAGATTTTGAAAAATAAGTGGAATTCTGTTTTATGTTTATAAACATATGAACTTTTATTTTAAAGCTATGCTATACATAACAGATATGAAAATATCTGAATGTGTTAATTTAATATTTTTAATTGTTTGCAGATTAATTCTTTAAAGACATCTGTGGAATTAGTAGATGGCACAGCAAAGTGTCCGTACAGTCCTGATGCCAACAACACTGCTCTGATAACTTCTCAGGGAGATTATTACATTGCTTCGAGCATAGATTTTTCTGGTCAAGATGATGTAATATACAGGATAATGGGCAAGAATCCTTTGTTGAGAACTGTCCAGTTCGATCCTAAATGGTTAAGTGGTAAAGTATCACCCATTTTTATTTTGTTTATAAAACAGGGTTCCTACGCAACTGGGAAAAACAGGGAACTGTCAGGGAAAATGACAAGCACAGTAATCCCTTAATATTTGCGAGTTTTGCTTATTTCCGAAATAAAAAATAAAAAAACATTTCAACATTCGCGAATACTTAACTTGGTTATTAACGAATTTTGTTTTGTAAAGTTTATTTTTATACAAAGTAAACTCGCTTTGTTTTATCAATTTCGTTAAACTATTTGACATTGGGCAGTGTCAATATACTGTATAGCCTAAGTTTCGAGAATTTCAGCCCTTGTATTGAGGCAAAATATAGATCGGTAATCAGTGGTGTAGTCATAAAAAATACAGAGGGTATACGTTCTAAGCAGAGAGTATACGCTCAAGGCAGAGGGTATACCCTGGTATATATATACTATAGCTTTCTTGAGAAACAGAGGGTATACGGTGTTCCTTAAAAATATCCAGAGGGTATACGGCGTATACTCCCGTATACCCTCCACTACATCCCTGTCGGTAATTACAAGAAACCCAAAACATGACTTGATGCTTTAAAAAAAAAAAAAAAAAAAAATTCTAAAATTAAAAATTCTTGTTGTGAGTGAAATTTTTTTGCCAAAATTGTATGGGAAATTTTAAAGCTTCAAGAACAGCTTGTTGAAAAAGCAACAGAACATGATCCTTCACTGGTGAGGAGTCTTAAATTTAAAAAAGAAATTGAAGCTGCAACTTTTCCTTAAATGGAAATTCATAAACGTTCTTTGAAACAATCATACACCAATAAATTTGTTCAACCATCAACTAGCAACTAAACTTTATATAATACGTTTATAATTATTCAAATTTATTTACAGCATGTACTTTTTAACGCTTAATAAATATATTTTTGCATTTCAATTGCCTTTTCAATAAAAAAAATCGTAAAACTTAACCCTCTTTTATGCACGGGAAGATAGTCTCAACATTCGCGATGGTCCCTCGCGAATGTTAAGGGATTACTGTACTCAAAAAGTCAAGGAAAATTGAAAATTTTTTCTAAAACCTTGAAAAGTCAGGGATTTTTTCTTTTTTTATGCGCTGTCATGTTTCAAGATTCTCGCGAGTTCCGAAGTCTGTCTGCAAAAAAGCTCAGATTTTTTAGTTGCAAGTAGAATTTTAACTTAATTTTTAACATAAAGAAATTTTAGCTATACAAATTTGTCGCCAAATAGGCGATACCTTTGCAAAAGAAATGTTGAACCATGTTAACTAGGATGAGATATCATAAATATTTAAATAACAAAATGGAAGAAAATTATGAAGCAAGCAAAAAAGTAACAGAAAAAAGAAAAACCTGTAGCTGAAATTAAAATGTTAAAAAACAAAATTAAAAGACAAAAAATTGAAACAAACTGCTTCTGTAACAACACTGATAAATGATATCGTGGCAGAACTGTCTAAAAAAATTTTAATGTTTAATATGTAAAAAGTTACTTTGAATCCATCACAGTTGTTTTATCATTTTTTATTTTTTAAATATCAAATGATATAGATTTTTAGTTTCAATTTTCTAGATTATTTTCATTTTCAGAAGTAAGTTTACATTTTATTCTTATTAATGTATCAATGTATTCTCTTTTGCTGTATAAGTTTATTCATTAAGATCTAGAATTGTAATTTGTATTTCCAGAAATGTCATGAATTGTGGTCAGGGAATTGTAGGGAATATTGTAGGAAATATGGTCTGGAAAATTCAGGGAATTTTGTTATTCAAATAGAGTATGAACCCTGTAAAATATATTGATCCTAAATGGCTAAGTGAAAATACATCATGCATTTTTCTTTTCTTTACAAATGTTTGCTGACTGACTATTATGGTTAAATAAATGGTTAACCCTTTCAGGGGCAAAGCACATCGTTGCTAAAATGTTAAAATGATTGATTGACACCGGTATTTACAATACAGCTTCATATAAAACTAAGTAAAAGCTTTTCTTATATGAAATGTACATTATATGAAACAAAATTTAATTCCTAAATTCTGGTGTGAATGTGGCATTTAGGAATTAAAATTAAGTGGTATATAACATATACCCACTGCCCTTCAAGGGGTTAAATCAATGAAATAATCTGCCTATTACAGAGTATCCTGTAAAGGTTGAAATATGCTTTAATTTGTCACCTGTTAAAGATCGATAGTCAAGGTAGTAACTTGCGAATGTATTTAAAATAAGTTAGGAAATAAGATTATGTTAAGAAAATAGTCTTCCCATTAATTTTCGAACAATTTACACAAATTTTTATATGTCACCACTTACACAAAATTAATGAATAAGAAATTTTTTTTCTTTTGCTTAGACAGCATCATTTAAAAAAAAGGCTGACTTATGCAACTTTTTAAGGAGTTATGCTTAATTAAAAATTGACCATTATGAATGGGAACCTTATATCAAATTAGAATTGTAAATCTATGAGATTGCAAGAAAAGGGAAACATGGATGATAATGTACATTCAGTTGACCTTAAACAAAAGATGATTGATGCTTCCAACAATATAAGTAGCAAATAAATCCAAAATATTTACAGGAGGATTATTAAATGAGCTCGGTGATGTATTGGAAATGAAAGAAAATCCTTTGTGAATTCCTGTTTTTTGTTTATTATATTTCTAAGATTTAAAGCTACATTTTTCTGCTTACATGATTTCCCCAAGTATAATGCTTTATTTCAAGATTTCTTACAATGGTTTATTATATTAAGTGACTTATTGGAACAATTGTATGTTTATTATATTACCAACCTTAATGTTTATTTTGCTTATTTGTATACCAAATTATTTTCCATAGAAGCATATGTTCATGGTAATTTTTTTCTTCTAGATGCTGATTTTGTTGCATCATATGAAATTGGGGATTTTACCTATTACTTTTTTAGAGAAGCTGCTGTGGAATATATAAACTGTGGAAAAGTATGTACAAATTAGAAAATAATTTTCTCTGCTACGTAATTTCTTTAACTTCCAGATCTAGTATGAATTAATTCCTTATCAGTGTTAATAAGTTTCCGTCCCTTCCAAGTACAATTAAAATAATAAGAAAATGGAGAATTGTGTACTTAAATGTGTATTCGAAATAAAAACTAACTTAATTTGGTCTTCATTTCAAAGAATCTAATATTAAATAAATCAAATTGCTTTTGAATAATTTGAAAAGGTAGAAGTTTAAGTTGTCTGAAATGAGCTGAGGCAGCACTGGATAAGAGATTGAATCAGACCTGTTCAATTTATTGAATAATTTATTTCAATTGTTATTATTTAAGATATGCACTTACACATTTTTAAAGAATATATTTGGGTTATTATATGGAAAGCGTTACTTTTACACATATAAAAACTGTATAAATTTAACTAAAAATAATTTATACTAATACAGTAGACTCCCTCGAATCTGCACATCATTGCAGATATAAACAATAAAACTTTCAGTTTAACCCCTTCGGCCCTGATTTAATTTGGAAACAGATAAAAAATAAATTGCAGGTTAAATAAGCTTGTATAGACATAAATAACTATAATATGAAGTATTATATCATTTCAATAATTAGTAAACTAATTAAAAAGTGTTCTAATAATAGAACACTAGGGCTTAAATTACGCAAAATGAGCAATTTTATTTTCCTGTGCACATTTACAATTATGTCAGATATAAAGGACATGAGAATGAATAAAATGAGTTTATTTCATATGAAATCCTTTATTATTGTACCTAATTTTAGTGTAGTAACAGAAGATACACAAAAACTTGTAACAGTAATTCAAACATACATACTTTTCATAAAAAATTATTTTTCTTTTTTCAAGAAAAATTTTATTTATGTATAAGGAAATTTTCAGTAGAAAAAAAATATTGTTGAATGAGTTTATCATCTTCACAAAATAAATGAAAATGTGAATAGAGAAAATAAGGTGCAACACGTAACAGAGGTGTACATGTATATCTTTCATTAAAAAAAATAATAATAATAATCAATTTTCATCAAATATATATGTTAAAGACAGATTGGAAGTTTCTGAATGTATTGGTGTAATTAGCTGACTTTCACTGATTTTAATTACCTTTAAACGATACAAGTTATTTCTGATCCAATTTCAGTTATTCTTTTATGTCTGCATCACATGAAGGTCCTGTTCATCAAATGAGTTAATATTATTTTTCATGATTTTGAATAATGTATCATACAGGGTTCGTTGATATATATCAATGGATATATATCCAATATTTATTTTTAAAATATCATGATTTTTGATATTTTCGATATTTTCAAATTCTTGATATTTTGTACATTTGATATTTATTTTTAAAATATCACCGTGCAAAATAATTTTGATATTTTCTACAGTCAAAGCAAGTGTAAATGAAATTTCCACTTGTTATTGACTAGCATATTCTGTAGATAATGAACTTTTGCCTCTGGCAGTGATTTTTTTGGGAAAAGAAGAAAACAAAGCCTTTCCAGGCTTTATGTTTGAAACTTTTATTTTTAAATGTAGAACTAATAATTATGTGAGACAGTTAATTCAGAACAGCCATTGAAAGATAAAATTTAATTTAGATAATAATTTATATACAGCCAGGGTTCGTTGATATATATCCGATATTTATTTTCAGAATATCAAGATTTTTGATATTTTCATATACTTGAAATTTATTTTCAATATATCAATATATTTCATATTTTCTGTATTTGATATTTATTTTCAAAATATCAATGTGCACATGATATTTTTGATATTTTCAGTCGTACTCCGTAATATTATCTCAGTTAAATGAAATAAATTTTCAACTGTTATTGACTGTGTGATTCAGTAGATAAAGAGATTTTGTCTCTTCAAGATGTGACTTATTTAGCCAAAAAAGAAAACAAATATATTTTTCAAGCTTTAGATTTGAAACTTTTATTTTTAAATGTTGAACTAATAATTCTGTGGGACATAATTAATTCAGAACAACCATTAAAAAATAAACCGACTAATTTAAATAAGCAGCTATATTCAGCTTCATTAGAAAAGAATCTTTTCTCAAGCTTTGTTCAGTTGAATTTAAAGTATGCAACATGTTAGGAAATACGAAATAAGACAATTTATAATTGCATTTATGTTCAAATCTTTCAATTAAGAAAACTTTTTTGTATTTAAAATTTTAATTAAAAAATAGCTGACTTTTTTATACTTGATCTTGATACTGAATCCTACAGTTAGTTTTTTTATAAGTATATAAAGCAAATTGTTACTGTTTTCAATTAGTTCATGTTCAATTTTGTTTTAAGTGAATAAAAAACAGAACAGAAAAAGAAAAATTTATTTTTAGAATATTGTTTGATTAAGTTTTCATGTTAACAGTTTATAATCTACATTATGCTCAAAAATATTTATTATTAGCGGTAAGTTAGCTGCTTTGAAAATATCGGATATATATCAAAATATCGGATATTTTTGATATTTTCGAAAATATCATGATATTTACGAACCCTGGTATCATACTTATAACCTGTATATTTCTTTCTTTTTTTAACATCTATATTAGTGTTGAAAAATTATTAAATAAATGCTTTTTTTAAACCCAGGTGGTTTATTCAAGAGTGGCTCGGATATGTAAAAATGATCAAGGTGGAACACTCCTCTTGAAAGAAAAATTTACAACATTCCTCAAAGCCAGGCTCAATTGCTCCATTCCTGGAAATTATCCATTTTATTTTAATGAAATTCAAGGCATTTACTACGTTGAAAGAGAAGATATCTTTTATGCAACATTTACTACTCCAATGTAAGTTTTTCTTCTGAGATTCTACACCTTGGTATATTTATAAACTCAGCAAAAAAAATTACTTACAGCTAATACTGTAATTTTAATTATGACCAGGCCCACAGAGAGAGAGGTAAAGTCAGAACTGTGTGAAGAAAAAACTGCACCCGGGGCAAATTTTCAATTTGGCGCCCTCCCCGTTGTCTTTTCTTTGTGAGGGGTGTCAGGGCTTAATTTCTAACAAAAAAAGTACCGGAGCCCTAATATTCTGCAGTACCGGTACAACAACCGTACTGTCCCCCCCTTGCCACTCCAATCTGCATATTTATATTTCGTACATTATTTGAAAATTTTTAAAGCATTTTTTTTTTCTTTAGCAAAATAAAAATTTTAAATATATCTATCAGCATATACTTAGCTGTCAACTATTCCACTTTTTAGCTGTCACGCCTTCTGAATAGTAAATCTTTGTCTAATTTTAAAATTAATTAATTACAGAATTCTGCAATTAAATATAGTAATGATAATGATTTGGAAACAGTGTTAACACAAAAAAAGAGGATAGTTCGCAACTCTGCATTTTTAAGAAAAAATGTATGAAATTTATAGAAATTAATATTTATATGCTAAAGAATGGAACAATGTTTTACAATTTCCTATAAAAGCTGCATATCTTAAACTATAATCGATTCCTGCCACATAACAATGTTTGTGGTGAATCCCTGAAAATCAGATTAAATTAAAAATTTGACCCCGTTATCGGAAAGAATAGATGCTTTTATAGAAAAAGGGGAAACACTGCTCAATTGCTTTCTATCAAAATAACAATACATGGCAATTATATGTACTTACAAATGAAAATGACTTTGTAAATGTGCAGAGCAGAGCCTTAGCATGGGTACCATTCGTGATACGAAACAAATAGAAAAGTCACTAACATGATTTTTATACTCCTATGCAATAGAAGACAGAAAACCTCAAACAAACAAAACCTCAAGCTGATGCTCGTTGGATAAAATAGAAAATATTTTTTTTAGGTTAGGTATCTAAATAAAAAAAAATAAAAAAACAGCCAATAAAAAATTATCCTACTATCACAAAAGAAAATCGAATTGAAAGCAAATTCCTTGTTCAGTCTCTCGAGTGGTGCCGTATCAACACGTCGCCGCTGGTATAAATTTGAAATAGAAAAACACTATTTCTGTTTCCCCGTCATTTTGATCAAAATAGCATTAAAATTATTTGAAATAGAATATAATACATAATTTTAAAGGAAGAAAAGATTTTTTCTATACAGGAATAAATAAAATTTTAATTGTTATACAAATTGAGCTCGAGTCGGTGTAAGCCCAAAAACTGATATAAAAATTGAGTCCGTTTTATCTCCATCTCCTACTTGTGCGACACATTACTTCACATATAAGTGTTTTGGTAAAAAAAAGAATGTAAAAGCTTGGAGATGGGAAAGAAAGGAAAAAGTAATTTAGACTTCGGTTTTTCGGAAGCGCTGTTGCATAGGGCTCTGGAGCCCTGCATTTATGAGCTCCGGTGAATTCCGTCTAATATTTAAATATTTACTAAAAGCAGAGAATACCGGAGCTGGGCTCCGGTGCAAATTAAGCCCTGATGTGTGTCACAAAATTGACAAAGTACAGAAACAGAAATAAATTCTATTGAATACATATTTTGACTTTATTTTGAACTTTAAAAGGTTTAATTTCAATTCAGAAATTTGATACAACTAAATAACGTAAGAGAAAATTGCATATTATGGCAAAGGGGATCTGGGAAACAGATGTTGGAAAAAATGTACCTAACAGTATAACGTTATGCAATCCTTTTGGATTCCAAGATTGAAACCATATGCTATTTTGAGAGTGTACGCTTTTGTCCTTAGTACAGAAAGAAAATTCCAGACTCAGAAAAGAGAAAATTAACAAAAGAGACAAAGACCTAAAACAAGTTTTAAAAAGGAAGAAGTCATTAGTCAGAAATTTGTTTTTGGGTGTGGGGTAAGAGAAGGTGCATTAACTTTACAAAAAATGCACATACTTTCATTCTGAAAAAAATTCCCCTATATGATGTCTATACTATATGTAATAATTTATTTTTACAAAAAAAAAAAAAAAAGGATTGGTATTGGTAGTATAAATTTGGTGCCTGTTCAATTTCTGCACCTGGGCCCCCCTCTCCCCCCCCCCTCTCTCTCCCTCCCCTCCCCTCCCCTTCACATGGTCCTGGGTGGAGTTAATACAAATTAGTGGGAGCCTGCTTCTGGGCCTGTTTTTTAAATAAAATAGCAAAGAAATATACCCAAGTAACCATTTTTTACTTAAAATTTTCCAGTAAAAACAACTAACAAGGTAAAGAAATTTAGTCAGAACTTGGGTAGCATTAATTGCACGTGCATTTTAATATTTGCGAATTGGTTCTGTAGTGAAAATAATTTTTAAAAGGGTTTTATAATAAAATGAATTGAATGCTTCTTACATGCTACTTTGAGTAGGTGTAGAAATTTTTGTAGATTTGATGGGATCTGTAATATGAACAGTATGAATCTGTTACATATATCATAAGCTTTTCATAATTCCAACTAGTTATATAATAAGATATTTTATTTTTAGGTAATTTTTAATTTGTGGTACTTGCATATTATCCGGGCCAGGTCATATAAGAGCTGCATACCGCCAATTATACTAATTGCAGTAACTCTTATTTTTTGGCAACTATATATATTAATTATATTTTTTAAAAGGGGTTTTATTATATTTTAGTTTTTTTATTATTTATTCGTTATAGTTCTTTTTTTTTACCATTTTTAACAATTTTATGTATTTAATAATGTTAACTTACTGTTTTTAACATGATTGGTAATGATAAACATGATTGGCAGTTTCCAACTATTTTTAGTGATTTATTTCCTGGCTTTCTGATTAATACGCAAGTACCAAATTTTTTATTTGACATATAATGCAACTGCAGGGATTCCCGGAATGTGCTATAGCGTTTAGTTTAAGAAAAAGAATTAGAGAAGGGATGATGCATACAAAAAAGGTGATGGGTCTTTTAGGATGCATAAATTTTCTCTTGCGTGAAGCAAAATGTTTTGTAGATAATCATGAAAGAGTCATATTTTGTATTATATTTATCTTATTTTAAAAAAACCTTGTTTTTGGAAATGTCTGTGTTCCAAGGACTTAAGGGGATTCTTCACTCACTTGAAAACATCCACTTCGTAATGTTAAACCGATGGGGAAGTTTGAGTGAAGAATCCCCTTAATATTCTAAAAGCATAGTGACATCAGTACATGTGATTTATAATGTGTATATATATTTTTCATATCTGTAATACATAAAATACATTGTATATATGTATTTGTTTTAGGAATAGTATTTATGGCACGGCTATTTGTGCTTATAACATGTCTGCCATAATAGCTTCTTTTAATGGTGCTTTTAAATATCAAGAAAAACCCACATCATCATGGGAAAGACAAACATCACCTCACAGGCACTTTCAGGTAATCATTTTTAAATGAAAAAAGAAATAAAATGCCTAATAAAATTATGTTTGTGAGCCAAATGCTTATTAAAAGACAATAAAATGTATGCATTTTCTTTGTAGTGTGAAAGTCCAAATAATGCACAGCAGATTTTGGATTCTGAAAAGTACCAACTTATGAATGATGCTGTGCAACCTATGACATCTCACCCCATTTATAAACTGGAACTCGAAAGGTATGTTATTAATATAACGTTAATTATTTGCTTCTTTTTTTTGTTTTCCCTGTAACTTTTATTTTTAATTTGATTTTTAGAATGCAAAATTCATATGTTTTTGAGGAAGCAAAAACTTTTTTCTTCTCTCCTGTATTAGTAACATAGTATTAAGGCCATTGTCACTGAAATGTAAAATTTCAAATTAAGGGTTTAAAAAATATATTTTTATGGAAGTTATCTAACCATGCTGGTATTTTCTCAGATTGTAAAAAAATGTTTTAATAAAATTGCATTTTTACATTATATGATGTTATGTTCATAACCAAAATGTCCACAGATTCAATGTTGTTGTTTTTAAGTTATTTGTAACACACTAAGTATTAAACTGAATTGAATGATACTGTTGAAAGAAGTTTTGTAAAATTAATATTACCTATTCTTCTACTTAATTTTACTATTTTATAAACCTTATCTGTTTTATCTTGTCCTCGGAACTGATGATGTGATCTGTACATTCATGATTTATATGCACATATACAGTGGCACAGGGGGAAAGTACATTTGTTGTTGCTTATATGGATCATTGGTTAATCAAATTATTCGTTTTTGTGAATCAATAAAAATACCGTAATTTCCGGCCTATAATCCGCGGATTATCTGTTAAAAAACCTCAAATATTTTAAGTGCGGATTATCTACCGGTGCGGATTATCTGCTGAAATTTTTTTTAAGCCGAAGTTCAGGGCAAACATCCAGTTTCTACCGGCAGTTATAAAATAAAAATGTAAACAGTTATCAAACGATTGTCTGCTTCTGCTATCGACCGTTCGTGGAGTTGCTTGTGATTGGTTCACATGTGACGTGTATGTGCTAGTGAGAGTGGCTTCCGATTACGATTTTTTTTTTTTTTTAGCCTTTTGGCAACATGTTTCTATGAAGAACAAAGCGTTTCTCAACTCATCCCTTTCAAAAATTTGCAATATCAATCATTTATGAAATAGCTCCTCCTAAAATTACGGCAGTTTTACTGATTACGATGATTGATATTACGATGCAACCAATGGGAATCCATCACACATTAATCGAATGTATCATTATCGTATCGTAGTTTCATGGTTTTACTGCTGCCCTCTATGGATACGATAATGAAATACAATTATGTCCTTGTAATTTATATTAAAAATCAAACCGTATTTGATGATATATTACGTTGAAAGTTATAATAATGTCTAAGAGAAAACCTGTTATTTAACACTGCAGAATTTAAACAAAACGTTATTTAAAAAGCGGAAGATGACTTAAAACCAGGAATTATTACAGAATTATCTGTATTCACAAGACCTTCAACATTTTAGATATGATTCAATGAAAAAAATTATTTGTATTTTTTAACTTGTAATTATTTGATTATTATTTTATTTCAATTATTTTATTGCAATTATCATTTAAATAGAGCAACTAAATAAATAGGGAGGTGGTTTATTAGTAGTACTTTGGCATGTTGCAAACAATGAGTAATTCTCTTATCGTCCGGCGTATAATCCGCGGATTATACGCCGATGCAGATTATCTGTTGAAATTTTTTTATAAGGGCTAAAAATTGCGGCTGCGGATTATAGGTCGGAAATTACGGTAATCAGTATTACCATTTTTACCTAATCTGAATCCATCTCTTTATTATATCAAATTCTTTTCAGCATATTTTATTCATTAAAATAGCAGTTATTGTATTTAAAAATGGAGCTCATAATTGATGCTTGTGAAAACTGGTCATGTGTTTCAAAAAACATCTCAAATAAGATCTAGACTATGAATGATCATTTCCTGTCACACTTCTGTACAGTGGGGGAGTCTTTTAATTATATGTATTTTAATTATATTTCTTTCTTTGCTCCTTTTTCCAAAATAAAACAAAACTGCTATCAAATTTAACGAAAAAAAAAAAAAAAACACAAGAGAAAAATGCATTTTTTGTTCCCAAAAAGTCTGAAAATTCACAAAATGCAAAATATCATAGCTACATATCATAGCTAAATTTTGGATGCACAAAAAAGGAGTTTTTACTGTTTTACTAGGAAGAAAATTGCTCCAAATACAGTAAAACCTGTAAAAACAAAATTTTGTCTTAAACTGAAAATTTTCATGATCCCGAAAGAAGGAAAATGTACAATTATATCTTCTAAAATAGAAAAAATGTTTAAAACTGAATTTTTTAGCAATTCCATTTTCATATGTATATAACTAAATTAATTATTAACTGTTATTATAGTTAGGCCTGGGGCAAATTCTTTTTCAGTAGATTTAGTCTGATGGGATCCGGACTGTTTTTTTTTCTTTTTCTTTGCTACTGATTTAGGCTAAGACTTGTTCTTGCTTTTTTCTGCAGATTTGGGCCAGTCAGAGGCTGTATCTAATTTTTTCCAAGCTGGCCCAAGTCTAATGAAAGAAAACTAGACCAATCCTACATCGTGAATGTTTTATTTTTTTATAAAAATAATAGTGATATTGTACATTATTTATCAAACTCTTTAGAAATTTATTTTGGTTTAATAAATTACAGAGAAATATTTAAACTTTTTTTTTTCTTTTATAGAGTTTTAAAATTGATTGTCTTTAAATGGCCTTTTTTTTTTTTTTTTTTTCATTATAAAGTATAATTTTTTATTGAGTTTTATATAATGGGCCAAGCACAGCCAATAAAGCTTTCGTAAGGGTCTGGGCCAAACTGTTATCTTTTATAAAAGACTGGGCCATGCTCATGTCTTGGAAATTTTGGCCCATGCAAGCCTTTTCCCCTGCCAACCAGAACTATATAATTTTTATTATAACCTTAATTTAACCTCCTTATCTTTCACTTTGTTACAATACTAAAAATTTAGTGGATCTGTGGCTAAAATTTGAGGGGAATTATCTGAAAATATCTTTTTGGTAGGATTTATTATAATTTAGAAGATTTTGCTCCCGTTTGGTTGCAAATTTTTTTATAAAGTTAGTTTCACTTTCAGAACCAGTTCTGAAACTGAAAGTGACATTTAAAAAAAAAACACTCCTACCAAAATTGAAAAAGAGAAAAAAGACGAATATAGAAATCAATCTCGGCTATCCAATGCAGAAAAAAATTATTTAAAAATATCAAAATACAAATGAGGTATTAGAAAAGAACCTCCCCATAGGTTTAACTTTAGCTCGCGAGTGTCTTCGCCTAATGAGACTGGAGCTTTAAGAGAAATAAACCATTATGTTTTTGGTCAGAAATAATACTGACGTTTTTATTGGACACTTTTTACAATAAATAAACAATTCTGATATTTTTTCAGTTCAAGCACCAATTTGAAGGCAAATATAAATGTTGGTGCTAAATTCAACTGCATATGAGAATGGAAAATATGTTAGAAATATAATTTTGACATCAAAATTTAATGAAAAAAGATTCTTATTACCTTTCTGCAGATATGACTCCTATTTAAAGTTTATATATATTATTATTTATTATTTAAAGCCTTTCTTGAATAAATATAATATGAAAAAAAGAAAAAAATTCTCTGTTAAATCTGATATTTTGTATCTAGTTAATAATAGATTAATTAATATGAAATTTTGTTACAACATTTTGTGTTTATTTGAAAGCTTTCGGTTTCTAACCTTTTAAAAAATTTTAAGTGATTTTTTATTTATATTTTCTTTTTTTCAGGGTGAACCACATAGTTGTAGATTCTATCCAAACAAAGCATGAAGATACTGTTCATGTCATATTTGTTGCTACATTTGAAGGAATTATTCGCAAGCTAGTAATAATCCCCGATACAAAAGAGACTTGTTTAATTGAGGAACTAAAGATTTTTCCAGATGACAGCACTGATAGAATCAAAGTATTAAAGATTCTGAAAGATACTGTAAGTTACAGGTTATAATAATTTAACTAAAATACTTTGAAATGCTATAATTATTTATTTATTTTGTGTCTGTTTTTATCCATAGAATTCATTGTATATTGGAACTGAAGATTCTGTACTTAGAATCCCTGTACATAGATGCAGTCGATATTTGACTCAACGGTATGCTAATTTGATATTTTATACATATACTTAGTTAAATAATCAGTTGTTTTAGCTTTCTATAGATTGTTAATCTGAGAATACAAATTCAGTTAGCTTTCGACAAATTTCTTAAGCAAAAAAGTATTATATTCTCATTCCTGAAATGATGCATGTGTGAAGTATACAGTGCACATCTAGTGTAATCTTGGAGTTAAGGCTCTTATGAATTCTAATTAAAATTAAAGTATTCCTCATAATATATGTCTGGGGGTTACATAAACATAGCATTTAGTCCTTAAGAGTTCTTATCTATTTTATTATTTTTCCTATTCAGAAGTATCTGTGTTATCATACCACCTGTTATAATATAATTAATTTTCTGAAGTGGAATTAAATTATTATAACTATAGCATTATCATTAAGATTGTTTATGATATGAATTCACCTTTTTATGGTTTACAATAACTTTTTAATGGTTTAAATTATTACAGGGTTTCAAATGTTATTAAAATGGTATCTAGAATGCCATTTCCTAAAACAATTTTGTCTTTATTTGTGATTTGTTAAAAATTTAAATATTTTAAAGCATTAATTGCCAGTATCTTCAGTTGCTCTTGTATTAAAATGCATGTTCATCAGGGGTTTTGTAATCTGAAAATAGTTGATTTAACTTAACTGAAGAAAAAGCTCTATAAATCAGAAAATAGTTTGAGTTCACATTGATTAAACACAGGAAATTCATTATAAATCATGGTTGATAGTTTCTCACAAATTATATATTTTTTAAGCGTTTTTAAGTTGAAAAATTATGTAGTAGACTTAAAATAACATAGTGCAATTTTTATTAATGTGAGATTGGAAAGTATTCTACAATATCTGCATAACATGAGAAAATTTTATTTTTCTCTTTCTAAAAGTATCTTAAAAAATCCATGTGCTGGTCTTGCATAAGAATTTAATATCCTCCTTTCTAAATAATTGGATTTGAGACATTTTTATAGATTCTATATAATATTGAACTTTGTGATTGACTGTGATAATTTCATCTCAAATCTAGTGATGTTTAGTGAAACTTATAATCATAAAGCTACATTTAGTTTGATATCTATATTATAAAGCAAAAACATGTTCATTAATAACGCCGATGTCCAACTATGTGCTTAAACACTGAAATAATCAGAATAAAAAAAAGCTTTGTACACCTGGCAGTATGTTCTGTGACCAGGTAATCCTGAAAGCAAATAAGTTGAAACTGGTGTGAATCAATAAGTATTAAAAGAACTTCTTAAACAACATCAAAAACTATTAAATGCGCTAAAAAATGGGTTGGTTCTCCTGGTTATTCTAATAATTCAACGGATCATTTTTAAAAAGAGATTTTTTATGTAATGCATCGGATAATGTTATTTAAGTTGTTTCAAAGAAATTTTTTACTTTTCAGTTAACACAAATGGTTCTTTTTATTGATTAGATCCAATACCTGGTTTTGGTAATTTTTGTATTTTTAAACATTTTTGTTCTTTTAGATTTTAGAATTTTTAGGGCCTTTAAAAATGTTTTAGGCAACTTTTAAAGTTTTTTAAGTCATTTTTTACTATTGGGGCTACCAAGCTTTCCTCTCTACAGAGGTTCTCAGTGTGCATATATTTTTACACTTGTTGATGGGTCAAAATGTAGTTTTTTATTCTTTTGCTCAAATCTAGATAATATAGAACTCTAAAATATTTCTAATGATCAGTTTGTCAGCTAAAATTGAAAAAAAAAAAAAATTGTAAGACAAAAATGGTTAAATGTTGATTAATGTTGTTGATTGTTGCACATACAATTGGGATTCCAAAAGTAATGAGTGTTTGGTATTTTTCATTAATTCTTAGCTGTTAATTTTCATGACAACTAAATTAATTACTCATTAACCTCAAATAAAACTGTAAATTCATTCATTCATACATCTTGTGTAAAAAATACTCAAAATTTGTCATTTAAAAAATGTGCATAAAAGATATCACAACAAATTTTTCCCCATAAGTTGGTACCACTGTACTGAGTTAACACATGGTATTTGAATGATATCTACGATTTATTAGCAGCTGTTTCTTTATTCATACTTTCAAATGCTCTGTGATTATTAACAATGGAAAAAAATAATTGAGCAAAGGGTATGCTTTAAATTCTGTGTTTCAAGCAAAATTTAATATGCCGAAAATCTTGAGTCTGTAAAATTTCATGTAGATCTTACATCATGATAATGATTGTTCAAGGGTTTTTATCCAAAAACAGAATGAATATCATCGATCAAGCAGCATTACTTACTTGATATGGCCTATTGTGACCTTTTTCCTATTACCAAAGCTAAAATTACCACTACTTCGAGAAGGTGTTTTGAGTCGATTTAGGCTGTAAAGAAAAAAAAAATAAAAATAATTTGCTGAAGGATCTGAAAGGCCATATCTCATTCAGCCTACAAAATATGTATGAAGGATTTGTTGAGTACTGGCATGGTTGTATTGACCTCGATGGGCCTTACCATGAAGAAAACAAAAAATAAATCTTGATGAATAAATTAATTTTTTGTTTTATTTAACCATTCCCTGTACTTTTTACACTGAATGTAAAATTTATTGAAAGTAAGATCGTAAGACAATATATTATTATTTTTGTTAACATGTGAACACTTGAACAATAAATGTATATTTTTTTACTCAATGTTTTTTTTTTTTTTTTTTTTTTTTTTTTTTAATTTATTTGAGTCATTGTGGAAGATGAAGCATGGTACGAGGATTTCCTTTGTGATTATATGTTACTTTCTTTGACAGTGTTTTTGTTGAAATAGAATGTGTTTTAAGCAGTTGTATTGTTTTATTTTATGAAATAATCATAGTTATTTTTTCTTAAATGTGAATAGAAATTACAAATCTTGTAACATTCTTTTGTTTGTTACAGTGATTGCTTAGCTGCAATGGATCCCTATTGTGGTTGGAATGAGTACAATCTAGCTTGTACATCTGCTCCTAACAGGAATCCCCAAAGTATGTATTGGCTTCAAGAAAGAACATCTTGTCCCAAGTTAGACATGCCAGGTAAATCCTATTATTCTCAATCAAATAATAAATTATATGTTTACAGTGAAATGTTATTATATATGTATATATCTTTTTATAGTACTATCACAGGGTGTCTACAGAATCTGAAAATCAGGGAGGTTTATCAGTCTGGAAATTTAGGGAACTTTATAAAAAATACCCGAAAATCAGGGAAATTTGTCTATATGCAAAAATATTTGCATTTTCACCTTGCCAGTTACGAGACTGATTCACCTATTTTATACACCTTTTTTTCCACATGCTGTTTAGTCTTTCCCAATATTTTTAAAAAGATGCACATGGTATGAGTTTTTGATATTTAATGGAAATTAAGGTAATCAGATGTCCTCATTTTCTGTAGATAGTGCTTATACTGAAGGCAACTTACCATTTAAAAAATTTTTAAATGATACATTAGCATAATCTTACCAGATGGCCAGCTTAATCCAATTAGCTACCCTGTCAGATGTAGATAAGTCTTAGAATTGAATATTTTTCAGAAATAAAGAAATTTTCTGGTCACCCTATATCCATTGGCCACTGTATGAAGTTGTTGGACTAAATTTTGAGTTCAAATTTATAAAACTGACAACCAATACTTAATGAATATTACACATTTTTTATGTTTTTCTCTTGTTTTTTCTCCCAAATGGGATATTAGCATGCTGGATAAGTGTGTTATACAAGGAATCGGCATACACGAAAAAATACTGTGTGTGTATTGTTAATAATGGAAATCGGGGAAGTCTGATAAAGATAGTCAGGGAAATCATGGAAAATCATGGAACTTTTTTCTACAATTTCTATAGACATTTTCTACAATTTCTATAGACACCCTGTAGAATTATAAACATACTTACGTTTTAAGTAACTGCTAAAAAAATATTTGATATTGAGAGACTGTTCCATGGCTGCTTCTAACTGCTATTTAAACAAATTTTAGAAATAGCTTTTAAGACGGTTCTCAAATTCAAATTGGCTACTTTCTGATAAATTTCTGGATTCATTTTTATTCATAAATGCATAAAATTGGCATGTGCGTATTTTCAAAAATTCTGAAATCTAATAGCCATTTCCATTTTCAATAAAGCAAAAAGATTTTTCAGAAAATGCTATCAAAGTTGGTATTTTGAATCAAATTTCTAGGGGCAACAACAGCCTAAGAAAGGTTATTATGAAACAGCAATCATTTATAACTCATAATGTAACACATTTATCAAAAAATGAAAACACTATTCAATTCCAAATCACTTCAATAGCCATGCCTGCCAGTTGCAAGTTTTTGCATTTAAAAATGAGTATCAATAATGTCAAAGTTTCATGACGTTTAAGAAGGGAAAATATATTTTTTGAGAACAGTCTTAAAATAGTGTGCAATGAAATTTTGATAACCGATTTTATATCTATCTATCTATCTAATATATATATATATAATATATGTATATCTTCCTAAAAATATACAGTACAGAACCATTTATCCAGAATGCTTGGGGTCAGATGTATTCTGGATAACTGGTTTTTCCGGTTAACTGGTTGTGCATGAAAGCAGCATCCATTTGATAAGTTTTGTGGAATATATGTGGTTGTGGCATTATTTCTGATATTAAATTATTAGATTACTTGGATTAAAAATCAATGCAAGAAAGATCAAAAGTTAACCAGAGTTTAAAAAAGGTATATTATGGGAATCCCTTAAGCCGCTATCAGATTCACCGACTTTTCGAGCAACCAACTTTACAGCCGATTTTAACCCCAACTTTTTCCAGTTGAAAGGGAGAAAAAGGTTACAATTGTCTTTGCTAAAGTTGGAGGAAAACCAGTACTACTAGTACCAGCCATCAATATTTATCGCATTTTCGTATCAATCGCTTATCTCTGATTCGCTGAAATGTTGAAAGGTGGGAAGAAAAGTTGCGGTTAGGACAGACTTTTTTGAGATGCGGATAAAAAGTTGGGGATATTGCTGTTTGCTATCACACTGGGTGTCAAGACAACATTTCGCGAAAAGTTGGAGGAAATCAAGAGTTGGCTCAAAAATTGCTCAAAAAGTTGGTGAATCTGATAGCGGCTTTAGGAACACAAATTCTTCTGTTTCCTCTGCATGAAAGTTAAAAAATTTAAAATACAAGTAAATATGTTTTCATTTCAAATACTAGATATTGTCACCAAATTATACAATTGTTTAAGCAAAGCCTATATCAAACTGGCTGTGTGCGATACCTTTTTCTGCAAAGATTCTGAAATCAGTCTATCAGAAATATCATTCCATATAACTGGTTTCCGGATAAATGGTTCCATACTGTATTTAGATATTTAAGTTTTGCCAATAGTCTAATTGGTTATGATTTAATGATTTCTCTATAGTTTGTTATTATCATCAAAAGTATTCTCACATCTTATCTTTTCCAGTTAATGGTGTTTGGGGTCCATGGAGCTCTTGGTTTGAATGTTCTCAGGTTGGTGACCATATTTTGGGAGATGGATGTTCATGTCAGAAACGTTTGTGTGATAGCCCAGCTCCTCAGAATGGAGGCAAAAATTGTGAGGGCCCAGGTGTCACTGTTGCTAATTGCACAAGTAAGTAATCATATTGCTATTGAAAACCTAATTTAAATGTAACTTTAAGTACTCGAAAACACTGAAAGATAATTCAAAATTACTTTTAATAAATATTTCTACCTTTTTTAATGAGAAATTTTATGGTATCAGAAAAGTAAAATTAAAGTTAGAAACTAATTTTTATTAATTTTATTTTATTATATAGAACAAAATATTTTTTAATGATATGTTACCCAAAGTAACTAATCTGAAAATATAGATTTTTGTAATTGATGTTCCTTATCAATTTTTAAATTTTCATAATATGTTTATTTTAGCAATATTTAAATTGTTAACAGGTGGGTTTAAAAAATGACTTTTATAAAATTTTGTAAACATATTAAAAATGACTCAAAATATATCTGCATTTAAAAAATAATTATTATAATTTTGTAATGGAATAAAATCAATTGTATTTAAATATACTAGATATATTCTGTTAATCATGAAATTAACATATATTTTTGTTGTTGTTGCTTGTTTTTGTTTCTGCACAAAAAGTTGCATAAACTAGAAATTTAACATAGCAGTAATGGAGCTTCCCTAATACTTCGTAACAATGTTCTGGATTAAATAATAAATTCAAGTAAACAGTTTTTTTTTTTTTTTTTAAATGTTAAAGTGCCTGATGTGTCACCATTATTTTAATAGCTCTTGTAATAAATTTAATCATCTCAGAGTTCACTATGGGAGGGGGGGCAGGGTGTAAGTCACTAAAAAAGGCACTAGTTCAGTAGAAAAGAGCATAATTTTAAGAAAAAAATTATATTCAGTATCAATTAAAAGGTGTGTAAATTTTAGGTTTAATAAATAAAGTACATTAATTTCAATGATTATATGTATAGATTTAAAATATATATGCAATTAACCTACAGCATGATTTAACACTAGAACCGCCAAGGCGGTCATTTTGAATGTTTCAAAACTTTCATTGTGTACCAGTTTGTTTCTATTTAGAGTATAACTTTGTTTCCGTGACTTTTTCTATAAGTTGAATAGCTATGATATGCCAGTGATAAATTTTCCAGTCAGCCAAAATTTGTGAAGTATTGCAGTAGTATACCTAGAACCTCCGAAACGGTCAAAATGACCGCTGTCAATTTTAATGCACATTTTATATAGTAGATGTTGCAACAATCCATACTTCATACAACCACACTTCAACAAAGGTTACAACATTACCACAGATAACTTCTTTACTTCACTGCTTCTTGCAGAAAAGCTGAAGTCACTAAAAACAAGCATTGTTGGCACAGTCAATTGCGGATGAAAAACAAAATTCCACAGGCCTTAAAATCTGAAAAAAAGTCTTTGTACAGGTAGCCAAATTCTTGCCAAGGATGATATTACGTTGAGTTTATCAAAGGAAGAAAAATAAGTATGTTTTAATTCCAAGTTCCTGACATACATCAGTTACATTTGAAACTGGTGATAAACACTTACCAGAAACTTTAAAGTTCTACAATTTTACAAAATTTGGCATCGACGTGCTCGACCAAATGGCACGGAAGTATCCTTCAAAAGCTAATTCTAGACGATGACATGTACAAGTGTTTTATAATTTTCACAATCTAGCAGGCATCAATTCTGAAAAACACAATCAAAAAATATGTTAAATACCAATATTTTGTTAAAGAGAAATCTGCTTCCTTTGGTCCCGTTATATTATTCGTAGTATTTTCTAGAAGAAAATACTGGTAGGTTCCTCTTTTTTTGACTGTGTTTTTCCCTGACCACTAGCCACCCTGAATATTGTATTGCTCAGGAGATAAAGAATTTTTTTTGTTGTTGTTTTCACTAAGTTTATTATTGTTTTTAGCAATTTCGATTTCTCATGAAAAATATTTTTTACTATAAAATATTCTTAAAATAAAAAATATATAAGTTATTTATATATATCTCAATATAATATAATTATAACTTAATAAAATATAAAAAAATATAATAAAAATTATGAAATATATATTATTATATGGGCAATGATGTTAATAATAGTAATAAACGATACTAAGAGTGGCAAGTAAACAATATTTGAGCATGATAATCCACATCGGTCAAAATGACCGCTTTGGCGGTTATAGGTATACGTTTTTGCCGGCGGTTTTAGTGTTAATAATCTCGTCTGTTTTATGTAATGGAATAAGGAGGTTCTGTCATTTTTGCTAGATCTTGGACACACAGACATAGAAATATTGTAGTATGTGGAAGATTTTTATAAGAGATTTCTGATTACAACTAGAGGTGCATCTTGATGTATTTTGCTGATTTTATAAAATGACCTAGAGGGAACGTACATTTATTAATAATTTTAAATGTACATTCCTTAAATTATTTATTAATCCTATCTAATTTTTCTAACTTTTTTCCTTTTAAGGAAATGGTCAGTGGACTGAGTGGTCATCATGGTCATCTTGTTCCCAGTCGTGTGGTTTAGCTGTTAAGTCTCGTCGTCGAGTATGTGGTAATCCAGCTCCTGCATTTGGTGGGAAAATGTGTGTTGGTCCAGAAAAAGATGAAATTTATTGTACCTCTAATCCACCTTGTCCTGGTAATTTTATTATTTTTTAAACTAAATATTTAATCTCTATAAAGTTTATTCTTTTTTTGTTACCACTATTGGCAGATGAAAGTACATGTAACAAATATGGGAATGTATTATTATAATAACAGAAATTGTATTTTTGCAAAAAAATTTAACTAATAATGGAAGTATTTTAAAAAAACTTGTTGTAAAATGTATCACCTAAAAATATTTATCATATTAGGTAGATTTTGTAAGAAATACTACCTATTGCAGTCGTTACCATGGTGCGACTTTTGAAAAATTCCTTCATAACTTTTCATTATAGGACCCCAGGAACCCAAAACCACCCCCACCTAAAAAGTTTATATATATATATATATATATATATATATATATGTATGTACTAAATTTTGTCCGCACGATAAAAGTCGCAATTATGCACGAATCATCTTCAAACTCGCCAACAACTTTGAGATGGTTAATATCTCGGCGGGGATTGAAAATGGGCGAAATCGGCCCAAGAGGGTGGAAATGGGGAGGGTTCAAAATTTTGAATACTGTCTTAACATGATTCTGATAAAACCAGCTCTTACACAACAATGGCAGGAAAAAATAAAAGTTTTTCGTTATAGCAGTTGCCAACAATTAAAAAAAAAAAACAAATAATAAAATTCTCACCACAACAATTACTTTTCTTTTGCAAAATTTTCACGTGTAAAATTAAACAGTTTGACAAATTGAAAACAAATTGAATATTACGTCATAAGTTTCCTAGAGCAAGATTTCAGCATGAAAACTCAAAATAAATAATATGACGAATTAAAAAAATATGTATATTGCGTCATATTGGAAATATAATGGACCTCAGCAGGTGAATATGTAACGCCATGTAAGTTTGAAGAAACGTATTAAAACATGATAAAAACCCGACTATGGAAATATTAACATATTTTAACACTTTAAGGTTCTCTGAATTTTTTGTAGCCATTTTTTAAACCTAGTGCATATATACGTGTGTGTGTATTCGTGTATATTACAATTTTCACAAAAAGTTTAGCTCCCTACAGCTCGCTCTTTGTGAAGAAACTGGGTTTTATCTCTAATCTTGATTTAAGTTTTGTTGGAGAATTTAGTACTTAACATCGAAATCTACCTCCGCCTGTAGGCCCGAGCCGGCAGGGATTTTTTTCACCCCTTTCTGTACGAATTCTGCTAGTAAACTCATCCTCAATAATCTATTCTATAGGTTTAAAAGACAAGGCTGTTTTTTTTTTTTAATTTTCTGGCCTGAGCTTTCTACTGAACCGATTTTGATTATTATTTTTTTTTTATGAAAGCACTTTATTTCTAGATGTGCCACACTCACTATTTTTTCAAATAATTCCATTTTTATATTTTAATTTTTAAAAGTCCTTTATGAAATTTTTCCATATTGGTTGTAATCAGGTTGCTTCCATTGTTGTACAGAGGAGGAAAACAATGGGAATCACCATATCATTATGGATGCCATTTTCGTATTACAACTAAAAATAACTTTTTTATAACTTCTGAATGGAAAATGATGTCATGATTTAAAATAACACATTTTTGTCCATAAAGCTGTTACATTTCGATATTTTTCTCATTCTGTTGATACTGAGATTAAGATGTTCATCTCAGAGGACTTCAGTGGGTGAAAATGATGTCATAGTAAAAATAAAATGAGTATTTTCTTTGATAAAACTAAATATTTTATTATGAATGCAACTGTATCAATTTTTGCTGATTTTTCATTATATAATACCAAAGATCAAAGCCTCAATTAATAACTCTATAATTTCATTATCTTAATTCCATGTTACTGATTGAATAAAGTTCTCTTAAAACATAAAAAATATTAAAAGTTTCAAGAACAACAATTTGATAATTAACTTCATCTAGCAAAATATGCATGCTCTCTTTAAAACAAGTAGAGTATGTCTGTTTACTATTGAAATCTACAAAATAATTGTTCCTAACCTGTTACTGTTAGAAGTAACCGTCTTTTAAGAAACCCTGTCATGAGAAGTTTGGTTTACAATTGTTTTTATCTTCAGTTCTTTAAATATTACAATAAATATGTTATAAAAAAAAAACAGAAAACACAATTTCAAGTGCAGTGAAATTATGCATGTTTGTTTGATGTGTATTCTTCTGACACTTTTTAATATCTGATTGAGAATTTTTTTCTTACTGATAAATTTTATAGTAATTTTTTCACATGTATCAGTAAGTTAATTTTAAAGTATTAACAGAATATAAAGAACCAATGTTTTTGAAATTTTGTTTTCATTTCTTTGAATCTCTGAAATGCTTTGAAAAAAATCAACTAATTTTCAGTGCAATAATTTAAAAACTTTCATTGTATAAAAGTATTCATGTTGTTCCCAAAAGGTAGAGTACAAGTCTGCTAAAAACAGTCCTTTGTTCAGAGTTCATACTGACTCCTTGGAAACTCCTGAGAAATGAAAAAGTTTCCAAGGACTGCTTTGAGCTCCTTAAATAAACAAAATACTTCTTAAAAACTCCTTAAATTAGCTCAAAGTAAAATTTAACATGGATCAATGATCAAGATTTGAAAATGAAGACGTGTATCTTAAAACACGATAAATAACACTGCTTGTATAATAATCTTTCTTAAGTGTGCATGGAATGAATGAGATTAATGAAAGTAAAATAAAAATCTCCTGTTGAAAAAAAGAAAAGTTCAAGTGTTAAATTGTGCTATTATTCGGGTGGGACGGGAGGGTGAGAAAGTAAGTTACTGTATTTTGTTTATATGTTGAATGTTTTTTTTTCCCTTTAAATGGATTCCATAGTCGGGCCTGTCAATTTTATACCTTTACGTTTAAAAATGAGACCAATATTGTGTCAGAAAGTTTTGCGCTTGTTGAGCAGTGAACTTAGGAACAGCCTTAAACACTACATTGTGAATTTTTTGTGATTTTAGCATTAATTATTAGATTTTAATAGAATAAAATCTGTCTTTCTCTCCAAATGAGACATTAAAAATTAGAGTGTGTGTGCTGTATTACATAAGAGCACATCATAAATAAATAATAATAATAATGAGTCCTCTAAAATGCTTCGAATCTTTAGAATTTTAATGAACCCTGTTTGTTCTAACTTTTAAGAAACATGCGGATACAGTAGACTCCCTTAAATCCACGAACCTAAAGTCTGCGAACGCCTAAAATCCATGTATTTTTTTCAGATGTAAACAATGAAATTTACAGGTAAGTTGCAGGGACAAAATTCAAGATGGCACTGAAATCAGCGACTACCGCAATGTTTTTTTTACCAAATTTTATGTTAATCATTCTCTTTTGGTTATTACAGCTGATTTATTATTAAATAAATTTACATTACTTTTGATTTTGATATAAGTTAGCATATCTATATGAGGACGTATCAATCTTACAATCGCTTTACCACTAGATGGCAGCATAGGACTTTTGGAATCGAATTGAATCGATTTCATTGGTAATAATTTAATATTTTTCTAAATTTTTATTTTACATAATTATTTTAATATCTACTTACGTTTAAACTAATAAATTATTTTAATATTTTAATGTTTCACTTTATTGTAAGCATTCATTATAATTTCTCTTGCTTAACTACCAATCAAATTAATGTTTCAAAAATGTGAACAAATCAATGACCAGAAATCTGCAAAATTCTAAAATCTGCACAACCTCTGGTCCCAAGCTGTGCGGATTTGAGGGAGTCTACTGTACTTTGCCTACTAAATTGTTTTTAAGTCAGTTGCTTTAATTTTTTTTTTTTTTTATTATTATTGTTGTCAAATGATCATACCTTTGTCATTTAAGATTTTCATCAGTTCACAGTATTAAATTTTTATATCATGTCCTTTAATTTCAGTATCAACGGTTGCACCAGTTGATGGCCATTGGTCTGAATGGAGTACGTGGGAAGAATGCAGTGCTCCTTGCGGTGGTGGCATCCAAGTGCGTCGTAGGCGCTGTAACAGCCCTCCTCCACAACATGGTGGCAAAGAATGTATTGGCTGCACTCAAGACTTCAAATTTTGTAATCTCCAAACTTGCCCTGAAGTTAAGAAAGCTTCATCTTGGACTCCTTACTTACGAGTTAATCAGACACGAGAAGGCTATTTTGAGCAGAGGTTTAAATTCATATGCAGATCCAATGTTCGCGATGAATCTCTATTAAGAGTCGGGCATATGAAGAAAGAAGAAAGGTTTTGTCCTGAAGGTGGCAGGAACTGTTTAGATTCTGGTATGAATAATTTATTATTGCTATTTATTATGAGAATTTCCCATAATCCTAAAAATTTTTATTAAGTTCTTATTTTGAATTTTCTCATTTAAAGTATTCTGAAATTTTCATTTTCCTCTCTCAACAATGTGCATCTTTTTACAAGTTCACTTTCACTGCTATGCGAGTGAAAATTTTTGAAAAATTATTTGGTGGGAAATATCCAAATGTTTTAATTGCTTACTTAGTGACTTTCATTCATGTTATACATACATTCATTCATTATTGGTGTACTAACAATTGCATAAAAATATTTGTAATGACTGCAGAATCGGGTTTTTTGCAGACTTCAGAATTGTTTCTTCATTTTATGTTGGATATTTTCAATTTATTATGTTTTGGTAGAAAATTTAAAATATTATTTTAAATATGGTTAAATAAATATTTTCTTTTTGTATAATGTAAATTCATTCTATTTGCAATCTTACTGGCAATTTTGCTTCATCATTCAAGATACAAAATGGTATTTTTGAGAAATTCATTGTCACCAAACACTGATGAATTTCCAAATAATGAAATTTTCTGGGGTTTTTTTTGTGAATCCAATATAGCATTTTTTCCTTTTTTTTTCCCCCCCCCCCAATATATACATATACATATCAAGTAGAATTTTCGGAATTATTTATTTTATTTCATTTTTAATTTATTCTGGTTGCATCTATGAAGACTTTTCTATTAATTTCTGATTTGTTAATTATTCCATAGAATGAAAATATGGTACATATGTATTAATACGTAAATAAAATTATCTTTCATCTTTTAGCTTTTGTCAACATTGATGGAGACTGGTCTGCATGGTCCTCTTGGTCACCCTGTTCTATGACTTGTGGTGGGGGTGTGCAGTCCCGAGAAAGAGTATGCGACAACCCTAAACCAGCAGGTACTGGATCAGATTGTCCTGGCACAGCTCGCCAAGACAGAATGTGCAATGTTGAGGCTTGTCAAGGTAACTAGAATTCATTATCTATTTATTTTAAAGCATTTTTCACAAAAGTTAGTATCTACACAATCTTTAAATCATTGGAATCCTCATTTCAAATCAGGCCCATTTCTAGGGCCAGATTAAGCAGGGCCGAAACTAGTCTTTTTGGCAAACATGGATTTTGGCATTTCCCCCCACCCCCCCCTCCACCACAAAGTAAATTTACAAAAGAATTTTACTAAGTATTAGACAACTTATTTTTAAATTTAAAATATATAAAACTGAACTACATAATCAGCTTTGTCAAACATTGATATGAATCAATGTTTGACGACCTTGAAAATGGAATCAAAAGGAACCAAATTGCATTTTAATCTTTTTAAACATTTTTTCTTTTTTGTATAGGCTAAATGAGATCTATATCTTAAAAAAAGGTTTTACTAAGAATTTTACTTTGTGCATTCCCCCTCCCATTTGTTTTTATTGGTTCTGGGCAGTCATCGCCCGTGGCAAGACCAAAAAAAAAAGGAAGCTCAACGCTGCTCAGCAGAAAAAAAAAAAAAAAACTTTCATGGAATTTTTAAATCTAATAAAAAAGTCAGACTGAGGGGTCGTTTCGCATTTGGCAGTTATCCGTAGTGGACAGCGTCTCACAATAGAAACTGACCTTGAAAAACGGTAGTGATTCTCCTACACAGGAAGTGATTTAAAAGATAGAAGGCAAAGGCATAGACATGATACTTTTGGAATGGGAGAATGGAAAAAGCCTAAGAGACCAGTTCTTTTTTCTTATTCATTTGCAATTTTGTATTGTAGATTAATCTTTTTATCTATTTGTAAAGTTTAATGCATTTGGTTCAGTTTTCCTTTTAAATTTTCTGGCTACGAGACATTTTTATACAAATTTCGTATATATATGTACATTCTTGTATCAAACGTCAAACAAAATCTTCATTTTGGCACCCCCTTCACCTTCTGTTAAAGCAGCACCCAGAGTACGTGCCCCCTCTGCCCCCCCCCCCCTAGTTTCAGCCCTGAGATTAAGGCAGGGAGCAGGCCAAGGACCGCAACATTTAAGGGGCCCCGAAGATAAAATAAAACTGTCACAGAGTTTTGCTATTTACATAATTTTATGTTGTCTATAACAAGATGCGAATACTAGATCATATTTTTTTTTCTTCAAGAGTGTGACTTTTGCAAACTGCTTACCTGATTCATACTTAACAGTACTGTTGAGTCTTATTTTTAAAAACTCATTAGGTGTAGAATTTAAAATACATTTACTCTAGTTTCAGTGCTATTATTAACGTACCGTGTCATTGTGTACTTGTGCATAAATCTGACATTCTTGTAATTAAAAAAATTTAAAAGACCTTGTTTATGGTATGAAAAAATTCTTAAATGTAAGAGATATATGCATGAAAATTATTTCTGCTTACATAGTATAGATAAGAGGTCCATTATACAGGAATTCTCAGAATCATAGTTGGGGCCTCCCCATTTCAGATGCATCTTTTCAAAATAAATAAATCTGATTTTCTGCTCTGTATCTATGATTATTTGATGACTTTCATTTGTTACATCATGTCTTGTTTTATAACAACATCCCTTAACATATCTGTTAATCAACAAGCATATCGAGTAATTTTTCGACTTCATGCATCACCAGTAAGCCTTTTCTTATAAATTAGCAGTCGTATGAAGGATTTAGGATACAATCAAATTATTTTTAAGATCATCTCCTGACTCTTCATTCTCACCTATGCTCACTAATAGGAAAAGATTTTTCATATCATTATCTCATTACATGAAAATTAAAGTATTTCCTAATGTCTAGCTTGACAGGGGGGGGGGGGGGGGAAGGTAATTGGTACAATGGAATGTTATAAAGATTGTTGGTTTTAGTTTATAGAAATATTTTATATGAATCTTGCATGTATTTTTGAGACTAGAACTTCCATAAACTTGGTGAACATTTATGAAAAAAAAAATTTAGACTTGTAATAAAATATTGTTTGTTTTTTCCCCTCTAATGTGTTTTTTTATATTTTTAACTTTTTGTTACCAAGTGTGTTTTTTTTTTTCTTTTCAACTTTTAATCATAATGATATCCGTCAATAAGTAAATAAGAATCATAGAAGTGTTTCTACTGAACACATATTTATTAATCTTTGCATCATAGTAAATTATAATACAACAACCACATTCAAGTATATTATTTGGATTCATGATGCAGAAAATGGCATCTGTTGTCAAGAAAACATTTCAGTGTACAGACACATAAACTAATCCTTGGCAGTGAACATGTTAAAATTTTGTGTAAGATTCTCACCTCTTCATAAGCTGACCCAATGAACTGGTATTTTTTTTATGAAATTGCAATCAATTTGTTTTGTGTAGAATTTTATTTTACTGTAAACCAGGTAATCCATCCTTGGCTATCCAGGTTAAAGATGCCTGATATAGTGACCAGTGTATATAACATAGATTAAAAACTGTAATAGATTTTTTACATTTATTATACTTTCTTAAATTGCCCACCAACTACTCTAGAAAGTATTTTTGTATAGGCCGCATGCCAGTCGAATTTTTTTCAGCTTTTGTGCACATAGTTTGATTACACATCTTTTAAATTTGTTTTATTTATTTATTTGTGAAGTTATAATTTTGTTTAATAATTTAGTTTAGGAATATTTCTTGTAAACAAACAGATGCTGAATTTACATTTTTTTTAAATGCAAACAGGTTAATTTTCCATGATCGACTGCACTCAAATGGAAATTATTTCAAAAAACATAAAAAATCAGTAAATTCTTATATAGTTTTTAAACACATTGCATTTGAAATTATTACCTTTTTATTCCTGTTCTAAGATGTAAAAAATAAAATTATATGATGTTTAGATTTATTAAAAAAATACAGTAAAGGCAAAATTTATTGGCCAATCATTGTCACCATTAATATATCCTTACTCATGGACAAGCTTTTGTTTTATAATGAAAATTTCCAAGGTTTTTATGGTAAAACAATTCTTTGATTTTAAGGATTTTTTTACATGTATATTCTCCCTTAACCCTTTCAGAGGCAGAAGAATTCATTTCTTAAAATGATGAAATAATTGACTGACACCAGAATATTCAAACGAATTTCTTAGAAAATGAAAAGCCGCTATATTGCACTTTCATTACAAAAGCAAAATTTTATTAAAATATTCTTAGTGCCAATTGTCAGTTTTAGAATTAAAATTAGGTGGCTAGACCCTCTATCTACCGCCCTTGAAGGTTAAATATTGTTTTGTCATTGATACATTTTTCCTTCCTCGTAAACACATTTAAAAAAAAAATTGTGATGTTTAGTCTCTGTTCTTATCTTTTAAATACTGGGGGGCTCAGCCCCTACGAACTACGCTCGCCAACCCCCATCCAGACACCGCAGACTCTAAATGCACGCTAATTTGATCGGCTTTATAAAGATTTCGAAAGATTGAATTATAATTTAAAAAAACAGTGGCGATCTCCCTATAAACGGATTTCTATTCATTTCTCTTTGATTGGGGAATTTTAACGCCAAATCCGCTGCAGTACTACTTGATTATCCAGTCGACCAATTTCACCAAATTATATAAATCGCCAAACCACTCGCCAAATTATACATATTGACATAATTTTTATTTTAAATAACGAAGGAACAAATAAATTAGTACAACATTAATAAAAATACAAATAAAACGTCGAAATAAAAATAACTTGATGACATAGACACGTGTAACAACATTTCAAAATAAGCTAATATAAAAGGAATTAAGTAAACAGAGTCTTTGTCTCCTGGTATTTTTTAACAAAGCGAAAAGAAAGTTCTTTTAAATGAGACATTTTAAATTGATCGTTTTTAATCTGACGTAATTTTGACCAAGCTATTCTTTCTCTTTTAAGTATTTACGTGAAAATACTTTTGTTAGAAATGAAATATTATTTGTGCTTTCCTAACAAAAATAGTTGAAAAGATCCTCTCAAAATATCAAATAAATGTCTAGCGCAATTTCTAAATTTAAACTGTTTTGCAATATTATTTTGTGCTCATTTTATATAATAACTGTAATGTGACATAAATATGACGTAATTTCTCCTATTTAAGACTTCTAACGCATGTTAATGAATTTATTATTTTACAATATCCTTTCTCTTTTAAAATTCACGTGTATACATTTTATGACGTAATTTTTAATAAGTTCCTGCTTTTTGTACATAATTATTTAATTCTAATTCCAAATGATTTTTTTCTGTTTATAATAGTCACGTGTAAATAAATTTTTAAATTGAAGCAAACATTATTGTTAGCGCTGTTTATACATTTGGCAACAGTATAAATTAATACCATTTTCTAAAATAATGTAAAAAATATCTCTAGAAATGCTGAAAATTTGAATTTAAAATAGAAATAAAACCTCAAAAAATGAGTCAAATTAAAAAAAGAAATACAGTCTGCACACCGGGAACTTCAAACGTATAAAATGATCTAAAAATGATTAAATTCCCATGGATAGTTTTTGCTCCTATAAAACTTTTTTAGTGGAACGATTTCGTCCAACTTTAGCATTAAATATCTCTTAAAATAATTCTTCAATTTGAAAACTGTCTGCATCAGCGTGTTTATCAAACATTTCTGTATAAAACCACCGATTTTCATATTTTTGTATGGATTATTTTTCTTAATATTAACGAAGAAAGACCTCCGGTCACAAAAAATTCAAAACCGGCGGTGGCGGTGACAGCAGTAGTTACTTTTTTTTTTTTTAGAATAGAGAGATTTATCTTGAAATTATCTTCCTAAATCTTTTATTTTTCATCATTGTAGACACTGAAGGTTGGGAAGAATGGTCTGTGTGGTCCTTATGCGATGAAAATCAGGAACAACATAGAAAAAGAAAATGCAAACTTCCTATGTCTGCTGCAACTACATATTGTGTTGGCACCACAAAAGAAGTCAGAATGTGTATACCAAGCCAACTAGGTTAGTTATGAACCTTTTGATAATAAAGAGTATAAATGTTTTCCATCCAGAAAAATATGGAAACCTTTTTAGATATACAAATATTATTTATTAACAAGTAGACACTTTCTAAGTATGTTGTTTTCAGCTTTTTATGACTAGACAGTCCCATTAAAGAAGTGTTTACCTAAAATTTATTTAAAATGTCTGTAACATACGATTTTGGATTCCATGCTATTTACTTTACTTTATCATGTTTAAAAAGAATAACCAGTTTTACAAAGTTAAATATTTTTTTAAATGGATGTTTCTTCAACTATTTAGGCATGAATAGCTTTTATCCTGTTTAAAAATGCATAATGGGAAATTTTACACACTGTACTGATTTGGTAAGTGAACTCAGGATGACATGGGATACATGAACACTGTATTTTATGACACATACACACATAGCAGACATCCAGGTACAGTCGTGGAAAAAAAAAAAGTAAACACCCCCTACTAACTCCTCAACAAATTATCGTAGAAGAAAGTTACTGGTACCGAACGATTGGAAATAGTCTACTTTTAAATGATGTATATAAAATTTGCTTAGAGGGCCACCTACATATTAAAACAAACCATAACTTTGTTTTTTTCAATAGCAGTACCCAATTCTGACAGCATAAATGAACTCTACACCCTTCAATTAGCCTAAAAACGAATTTTTATGCAATTCGTACCATAAGTTTCCGAGAAATTAATTATTTTAAAACGAGCGTATTTTAAGGGCTGTATCCAAATTGAAGTTCCGTACTGGATTGTTAACCGAGAGAGCCGCTTCCTTGATCAAGGCACCTTAAGCGCCACTCAAGGAGTCAATGAAGCGTGTTAGATTACAGTACGGCAGAATAAATTTCAAAATGTCAACTCACTTCCATCATAGATGGCCCCTTAAACCATCATTTTGCCATTTTTTAAGCATAATTTGAAAACTACTTGGGAGAAAAATGTGAAATTTTTTAATTTCCATAAAGCAGACTTAATAAATCTAAATCCATCAAAAAAATTGTAGGTTGCAATTCATAATTTTTTTTAATATTAATTTCATAATTCATAATTTATATCATAAAATTATAAAAATTGCAAATTCAGCTTATTTATGTTTGGGTATATTAGTATTATTACCACAAAAAAAATTAGCACATTAGGAGCATAATTTCGGGAGATATAAATAAAAATATGAAAATATAATTTAACATTAGAAGCACTCAATTTTGAATGTTTATAATTCAAAAACTTATCATTCAAATGACTTGAAATTTGGTGTCTAGGCATAGTTTGAACCGAAGATTTGAAATATCTCGTTAAAATTGGGTATTGCCTTTGAAAAAAATGAAGTTTGGATTCGTTTTAATATGTAGATGACCCCTAAGAAAATTTTATATCCATCATTTAAAAGTAGACTTTATTTCCAGTCGTTCGGTACCAGTCACTTTCTTCTATGATGATTTGTTGAGGAGTTAGGGATGTTTACTTTTTTTTTCCACGACTGTACATTAATTAGTAATTTAGATAAAAAGACAAACTTTTGTTGGCAAGTATGTTTCACTGCCCAATTAAAAAAAATATCAAATCAATTTTTGTGAACAAATCCTTTTTCAATTTCATATTACAGTGATTCCCGCTTAACCGAGTTTCCGCTTTAACCGAGTTATTTTCTTCTGTTAGAAAATTATGGCCCTTTTTTTTTCCCATTCTGACCAGAAAATCAGAGTTCTAACTTTTTACGGCTGCTGTTTCATCTTCACCTAACACTTCATTTATAATGGCTGTTTCATAATAATAGAAACCATCAGTCCATCAGAAGAAAATGATCCATTCCAAAGGTATAAGTTCAATTGAAAAAATTATTTAATACTTTGAGCAGAAAGAAGAGGCTACACCTGCAATTTTCATGACACTAATAGAATCTGCTAATTTGTACGGTTTTGTTACCTCTAAAATTTAATACAAATTTTTGCCATATTTAATCAATGACAATTGTTAGATTTCGGCGATTGAATTAAGCAAAATTTACTGGTAAGTTTTAGTGATAAGAAAAAATCTTAAAAATTGGTAGCTATGCAGTAGCATAATACTACAAAAAAAAAAAAAAAAAAAACTGCTGCAAAATTGACATTTAACAAACAAAAAACTATCAAGGGCTTTTTCAGATAAACAATTTCATTCCCAGTTTCTCTTAGAAGTAACGGAAATGTACATCAAAGAAATGTTACTAGTACCATAAAAATGAATGAATTAAGTGAAAATTTATATTGCATCTCCTTAGTAGGTGACGATTTGTGTAAATCTGGTTTATCCGAGGTGAGCTAGGTCCATATTAACTCGGATAAACGGGACTCTACTGTGTACTATTAGATAATTGTTTTTAATGTATCTTCAAATATTAAAGGGAAAATTAAAATTTATTTTCATAATTTGGACTGAAGAGGCTAAAGAAAACAATTTTTTTCTGAAGTAATTTTAACTTACTATTTTGATTCTTAATGCATGTAGCTTATATTTTCTCATTCAGAAATTTGTCCATTAATCACAGTATTACTTGAACTACCTTCTATTTGATAAAGATTCTAATTTATAGAAATCTGAAAACGAATTTTCCTATAATATATGAATTGGTCTTTATTCGTAATAATATGTTGTATAAGTTCTTTCCCCTTATCCTGCATTTGCCATATTTAACTTTGACCAATATTAGTAAGCAGCCTACAATACAAGGCACCATGTGCACGTCGCATCAAATATGGCAAACATCGGGGGAGGCAGTAGGAACGGCTTCAAGTGATGTCATTTATGACAACTTCATGGCTTCAAGGGATGTCATTTATGATGACTTCATCTATTGGATCCTCCTTTGTGTGAATCTTCTGCAATTTGGCAGATTTTTTCCATTTAAAAAAAAAAAAAAAAAAAAAAAAATCAATCCTCCTACTTTGTTATCTTAGTACACAAAATTTAAAAGCTTGAAAATTCTTTACCTTTAAAAAAAATTTCCTCTCTTTTTTGTTTCTTTATAGTAACAATAAACAATCAACTGCCTAAAGCAGGCATACTCAACCTGCGGCCCGGCAGCCTTTTATGTGCAGCCCGAGAGACGTAATCATTAATCCATATTTTAAGTGAGATAGATGCGCATGAAAAATATTTAAGACCTTGAGTGTTGTTTTATTTATTTTCATGGGGCGGCAAAAGCTGCCCTGATATTCTTTATTAATTGAAATTACATTTAAACTTCTGAAATGCCATTTGCTTAGTCGAAAGTTCTTTTTCCATGTAGTTCTAGTTGTGCTAAAGTGGTATATACATTTCTTAATCTTGAATGCTAATCAAACATTATTGCAAACTAATTAAATTTGCACAATATGTTTCTACATTTGCAAAAAAAAAAAAAAAGATTATGCATTGAACAAAACATTGATTTATTAGGGGAAATCTCCTGATCTTTTTTTCTTTAGAACTTGAAATTCTGCATTGTTATATTATTACGATTTTATACCTATTACATGGCTAATAGTGTTTTTTATGGTTGAACATTTGTTGTGAAAAAAACATCCGCCAAAAAATTTTTACACTACTACTTCCAAACGAAAACCTTTCGGCATATTTCTACAATATTTGCAATAGATATTTATCACAAAGTTTATTATTTGGAAATATTGGCGTTAAAATTTTACGATAACATTTCTTCCGCGACAATTTTTCAAATCTACTGGAAATATTACTTTGTTATACTATACTTATGTTATCTTACTATTTTAATTACTCTTTTTTTATGCTTTTTATAAGTGTGTTGTGGCCCGTGAGAAAAAAAAGTTGAGTATCGGTGGTCTAAAGTATTTCGAACACTGAAAATTCACTTTTTCCTATGCCATTTCCTCAATTCATAAATATTAAGAACTCTTAAAACGCTTTATTTTTTTAACTTTTCTGCCTTATGTGCTTTGTAGTAACAGTAAATAAATAATTGATCATCTAAACTAAATTTCCACTTTCTCACTGCCAAAAAAAGAAGGGTATTTCTAGATGCGGGGAAGTAAAGCAAAAAAGAATTCATTTGTTTTGTACAATTTGGCTATACTATTGCTGTACTTATGTTGGCTTTAATTTTTAAAATCCTATGAAATGTTTTATACTATTTTCAGGCATGAAAGAGTTCCTCCTAAAGGAGGAATTCCATCTTTTTAAAAGCAATTTGGACATTCTCTGGATTGATGCAAAACTACAAATAAAATATTAGAAGCATATTGGGGGGGGGGGGGGGGGAGGTGTCTAAAAACTTAATAATCAGACATTTTGTCTGCTCAAATCCTCGGAGTTTGTTTTTAAATTGCTGTACTATCAAATCAAAGGCAAGCTTTTATTATAAACATCTGAAAGTCATGCAAATTAAATTCTTTAACTAGGGAAATGAAGTTTCCATAAGGTTCTTTTTGGAATAGAATATTTTATTCTATTTATAAAACATTTCTGGGTAATTTCAGTGATGCATTTTTGGAAATGTATTTCTGGTGTAAAGATCAATTTGGTGTGCATATATTTAGCAAAGAGATTTTTTTTTTTTTTAAGTAAAGTCTTAAACAGTCAAATCATTCAAAATAATACGTTTATTTTGAAAAGTTGATCTCTGTACTTCACATAAGTTCATCAGATACATTTGGATGGACTTGTACTTTTAGCAAGCTTTTTCTAATTTTCTTTTTTGATTTCATAAATTTATACATTTATTGTTACATTTATTTTTTTCTTTTAATACTTTCTAAGTTACAAAAAGAAAATAACAATCATATGTATAGTTATAATTCATTTTACTGCATGAATAAGTGTTAAAATGTGTCTAAATTATACGAGTTTGGCCTTATTGTATTGATAGAAAAAAATTTCCACCTTTTTTCCCATTTCCCACTTTCATGCCTGTATTTTTTTATCTTTAATGTAATTTATAGTTTTAACAAAATTATTTTAATTATAAATATTTAAAATTATAGGTGCTGCTTCTGTAGGTGAAGTGCGTTCAGCTGAAGATGGAATCCATGCTGAACATGTGATTGGAGCTTTTACCTGTGGACTAATAGTGGGCATACTCGTGGCAACACTCGGCATATACATTTATACAAAACGTAAAAATGCACGAAACCGACATACACATGTATCAAGACAATTAATACCTGTGAAACCCAACACTTATGTGGATGAAAGCGAATGGAAAAACAATTTCGCCCCAAAAGTGTCTCCTCAAAAAATACCATTACGTGAAGCAACTATTAAAAGAAATGGTAATTTGAGGGCACAGTTACAATCTGAAAATTTCTGAAACTTTTTTTAGCTAAACAATTCATAACTTAGCATTTGACATTGAGATATGACATCATCATTATTTTTTTTACCGTCACAAACTGTTGTGGATTTTATGAAAAATATGTCATGTCTATTGAGGTGTGCCATATATAAAGGCGTTTCACATATCAAAGAGAACTTACTCCATGTGTCATATTTTTAAATGCGTAGTATGTTTCATTCGAGCTTGTTTGACTTTTATAATCGGACTTGTATGTTAATGAACAAAGTTGTATATATGTGACAAATAATGTGCCAAGATTGTTATATACTTATCTAGTGTTTAATATGCCCATTGGAAACATTTTCATGTTGCTTGGAAAAGAAATGTCAGTATAACTGTGCAAAGAGATTTTGAAGAAGATATTTACTGAACATATTTTTAAAAATAATAAAAGTGCATGAATCTTGATATCATTGAATGAATTTTCCTTGTTGCCAATCCTAGAAAGCTGAATTGACAGAAATATTAATCAAGAAATTTTATAAAGCCTATAGAGTCTAAAATATCAGTGGTTACAATTTTCTGTTTCCAAGAACTGAAAGCTAAATTTACAAAGATATTTATCAGATGCATTTTTGTAAAATGAACTTTATGAACACTAAACAGCAGTGAATGAAAGTTTGTTTGCCAAGCTATGAATACTCTTCATTAATCAAAGAAATTATTCTGTTGGCAGACTTTGAAAGTTGAATTTATATTAAAAGTAGATGTTATTTTGTAATTAAATTGTCTGATATTAACTATAGTTATTATAATTAGAAATATTTTGGTTTTTGGCAATTAGCCAAATTCTTTTTGTGCCAAATTTACTATTGTACCAGAAGTACTATATAATTAGCTTATAATCAAGTAAGCTGTCAGCCGCTTAATTGACTCTCAAATTTTTCTCCATTTGAATAATTTTAGCATTGTCTGTAGCATCTTGTTAAATAAAAAATAGATATATATTCTTATAAGTTTTATTATTACATAATATATGTTAGCTATGTAGTAACATAATTCCTATAAATTTTTACACACTTTCTGTGAAATGAATTTCATCTCAATATCTTAAAATTTAAAATAACTCTGTATATCTTTTATACAAATAAAGGACAGTAAAAAATTTATGTCTATATCCAGGTAAATAAATTCCAAATATACTTTAGTCACCAGTTACAGTTAACCGCTTCCCTTACCATTTTTTTTTTTTAATTGCAAAAAATCATCACATTTTTTGCATTGACATCATTTGCATTTCATCATTTGCATTTCGTATTAAAAAACTTGGAAAAACTTCTAACCAAATATCATATATATTTTATTATAATGTATAATTTACTATATTATATAAGAATATTTTCTTTCTTTTTAAGCTTCAGGCCGAGTTTTCCTGGGATAATAATTAATTGTAATATATACAAACCCAAGATAACTCGGGGATAATCAGAGAAGCGGTTAAACTAGGATATGTGTAGAAAAATATATTTAAACATGCCATGTGCCAGCAATTATTACATTTAACTTATTAATAATTTCATTCTTTTTTAAAGTAAGAGTTATTTAATTTCAATATTAAAGCATTTTAAAGGGCCCTGAATCTTAAATTATTCTGTTCCCTCATAAATTTGAGAATCGCTTTCTTAGAGAAAGAGTAAAGAAAAATGAAACTTAAACTTATATATATATAAAACTTAGTGTGAAATATTTTGGTAAAATATTTTTATATGTACAAAAAATCTAAAGAAGATAATCTAATTTTATATTAATATATTATTTACCTTTTTATTTTTTTTTTTCTTAAAATGGCCAGGAGAGCTAAAAATCTTAGTTTAAAGAAAAAAAATTTTTTTTTACTGAATTCGGAATATTTCATTTAAAGTTTTATGATAAGTTATATTCACTTTCTTTTTTAAAAAATGCATTGTTTACTCATGAATTTTGAATTTAAAAAATAGTGGCAATAATTGCTTTATTTATTTATTATTTTTTTTTAAGCGAAGTATTTTCCTGTTACAGTAATGTCAGAGTATGATTTTATCATACTTTATTATTCTGCTTTTAAGTTATCCATTAAAAAAAATTGTTGTCAGTGACAAAATAGTGCATATTATACCTTAATAAGTTTAGTACTATAATTTTACTATCCTTAATGTTTCAAGGTGTTTCATAATGCATATGTTTTAATTTCCTTCTTTTATGTCATAGAAATTGTTTTATATTTCTTTTTTATTTTATGAATGCTTTTTCTATCAATTTTTCAATCATGTAATATATGTATAGTTAAAAATTTTAATTTACTATCTAAGGGAATATATCATATTTATTAGCATTTTTGTCCATCTTTATTTCTGAAAAAAACGTTTAGGCAGAAAAGGGTGTGATCTCTTTTTTTCTTTTTAATGCATTTGTGCTTCTTTTCACCCTTTTTTTTTTTTAAATTTATTTATTTATAAATTATTTTAATTAAATTATTAGTATTTATTTTCTATTACAGAAAAATCTAATTTTAACATTTATTAGTTGACAATGATCTGCTTTTATGACATCTTATCATGTATGTGGACTCTTTTGTATATCACAATTTTAAATGTTCATAACTTTAATATCTTAAAGTCAGTTCAGTTATTCTAAATTTGCAATATTTTAAACTTGCAAAGCTTTAATTCGCAAAAACTATTATGTAATAAATCATTTTAAAGTATTTCTATGTATGTTCTCAAATTCTTCAAAATGGAGATATTATATATAGTTGCATTGTAAAGTTTCTACCAGCATTATGAACATAAGTAATTATTATTTTTTTAATGAGCAATAATTCATCTGCCTAACAGCTTAATTAATTATTCAGCTGAAAATTTCATTCATATGGCATTTTGATTGACTTCTGTTACCCAACCTTTCTTACAGTCTTTCTTTCTGAATACTCTTACTTAAGGATTCATATATTGCTTTCCCCCCCCCCCCTTTTTTTTTTTTTTTTTTTGTTTCTTTTCCCCAAAACTTTATGGATTTTATTTTCTAATATACTTTGATTAAATAGATTCTCTAACTTTTGTTAGATGTCCAATTCAGTTAAAGAATAATATATTTTATTAATATCTTTGTTTTTTGAAAGCACCCTTTTATTGTTTAGTGGAGCAAGATGCTCATTAGAATTGTAAAGGATTAACAGAAAATCCAAATTATTAATAGAACAAAAATCATTTGTTCTGGAGAATAGTAGTTATTCCCTCTAGTCTATTATTTAAGGGCTCACAGCCTTTCTCTTTTGAAAATAGTGAAGTATAACCTTATTTGTACCTAGAGATCTCTCATAAGCATCTTTCCCATATCACAATGTTTCTAAATTTGTGTGCCTGTGAGTTTTCAAAAATTATAGAACTTCTGTAGGAAAAATACAAGTGGTTATTAAATTATTTAACTGTATATTTGTAAATCATAAAGATTACTTTATTTATTATATTGTGTCCTTTTTAGTGACAAGCACACTGCCCTTTTTTCTCCTAGAGTTAATAATACTATTATTAAATTTGAACAGAAACAAACTTGAGAAAAACACCTGTCACTGTTTTTTGTATTCAATATTCTTTGCTGTAAACTGCATTTTGCAAGTGTTGTTACATTATGTTATATGTGTAAAATATATTTGAACATACATTTGCTGCTTGTCATAACTTTTGAACTGTAAATGAGTTATTTTCTGCAAAATTTCTAATAGCAATTTAAAATATTGTTTAATATAAACATTTAAAAAGTTTCATTTGAGTATTTTTGTGCATCAGAGTTGCAATAGGGGGTCAGTATTCATCAATAAATATTTATCGTTACACAGGAAGTAAAATGACATTTTTCACTGCATTGAACTGAATATGATGTAAATTAGTGCATGCTTCACTAACTGTGGTCATTCATTGCATTTATTTTTTTAATAAAAATTATTTAGGAAATGTATTAAAGGAATAGACAATATTTCTTTGTACATCCTTTTTATTTGAACTTAGACAAATTCCTCTTTCCCCCCCCCCCCTTGTTCAACAGCAATCTTAATTGTGCAAATTGTTGAAATTCATAGGCAACGGCAAAGAGGAAGGCCATTGTCCCTCCCTGAATTTTTAAATTTAATTAACTGATTCTCTTTACCTCTGTTGATTTTGATAAAAAAAATTATAAATTTATTATTCATAATTGATATAAAATAATTAAACAATAAGATAAAATTATTAAACAATACAATAGAAAGAGGAACTCAGGATCTTTCATCATAGGTGACTCTCCCCCCTGAACACCTGCACAGAAGACAATTACCAGTTCTCCTTTTCTTTCTTTTCTTAGTTCATGTGTTTTAAATTTCTCTTATATGAAAAAGAGGAGGTTGGTGTTTATGGCCACCCTTATGGACAAAAGAATGAACAATTTCAATTCTCTTTTTGAAAAATGCTAGTAGTAAAACTTATTTTTGAACATTTAATATTTCTTAATTGGTGAATTTCTTCATTACTTTTTATGTTGATATATTTAAAAATTATTTTGCTTTAAATGTTAGCTTATTTCATGCTTATGCTCTTCATGTTAAAGAAACTCTTAACTACAGACACATGTTCCAAAATCTTTTCCTTTCCTAGATTTATTTCTTCCAGTGCCCACAATGAAATGCTTGATTTATTTGCAGATGCATCACTGCATATACAGTAGAACCTCGATTATCTGAAGTAATTGGGACCGACCATCTTTCAGATAATCGAGAATGCTTCAATTTTAAGATTAAGGAGAAATAAATGTGATATTTCTTATTATGGAAACAAGTGCTTAGTAAAAAATAAAGCAATGGCAAAATAGTAACAAGAATAACTTGCCTGAATTTTAATTTTGAAATTAAGTACCTTTTACACATATCACAAGGGTTTGAAAAAATGTTTTGTTTGTCGCAGTTTCGATTGCTTTTGCTTTGAAGCTCTATCATGGAGTTTTTTAATATTATTAGTTCACCAGTATCACTGTCTTTCTGCTGCTCCAGCCATGCCAAACCTTTTGCAAATCATTCAAAAGCTTCAGAAATGCTAATTTGTTCATTTCCTTCGTTCCACTCTGCAGCTTACAGGAGCTCAAGTTAAATTCAAAGGAACTCTAAGAAAGGGGATCGAACATATTTATATGTACTCGTAGTTTGGAAAACCACTTGCACAGAAGGAATATGGTAGTTTTAAAAAAAAAAGTTTTCAAAATGGATTTTGCTTTCAAGGAATGCGATAGTAGAAAAAAAAGCTTTAAAAATGGATTTTGGTTAACTAAGAGTTTCAGATAAAAAAGGTTCTACTATATTATGCTTTGAATAAAAATGATTTGGGAAATGCATCAGAAAAATTGTAAACACTTTTTGTTTATTTAAGGTTTTCATAAATAGTATTGCAACCAAGAGATTTATTTAAAGAAATACAGAGTATGCCATGTTTATGTTACAAAATTAAAGTGCCAAAAAATATAGTTATTTGAAATGTCATAAATTTTGACTGTGGTTTGTTGCATATTTTCAGTAATATTATGACCCTATTCCAGACATATGTCCCCTATTTTCAGTGGGCCAAATATTGTACTGACTGTGTATATTAGAATCATCCTCACAGTACTTGTAAATATATTTTGTGAGAGAATAATGGTCATTACAAAAGATACATGTAAATTTTGTACAGTATTTTTAATAAAATTTTTATGTTGGTTCTTTTGTGTCTAATTGTGTAGCAATGATATGCAGGCAGGAGTCTGGGTTATAATTTCTGATCTAATCAAGTTTTGTAAATATATTAGAACCTAATCATTTTAAAATAGTCAACTTATTGATATATTTGTATGAATATTCCCAGACATAATATATAAATTAGAAACTAAAACATATTGAAGTTAGCCTGAAAACTTATTTTGAACTATAGTATTCTGGTTGTCTTTCTTTCTTTCTTCTTATGTAACAAAATTGAAGATTAAGAATCAAAGAACTAACTGAAAACAGATGCAATTTGCTTTCTGCGCTCACAAAAATCATGCTGTAGGAATAAGTATCAAGAAAATTTTGTTTTATACAACGAAATTTTAAATACAAAATAATTTGTTTTTATTAAAAATTTTCATTATAAATGTATACTTGTCTGTTTTTTTATTCCCTAATATATTGTGCAGTTTAAACCAGAAAAGATTTTTCCTGATGAAATTGTAACTAATATTATCTAAATTAGATAGTTTATCTTTGAATGGCTGTTCTAAGGAAATATTGTCCCACATAATTATTGATTCTACATTGAAAAATTCAACTTCACACATTAAACTTCAAAAGATTTTTGCTTAGAAAGTCACTGCTTGAGCAAAAGTTCTTTATGTACTGAACAACATTGTCAATAGCAGATGAAAAAATCAATTACACTGGTTTTGACTAAAAATATAAAAAATGTCATACACAATGATATTTTGAAAATAAACTTATAGGTTAGAACACAGCAGGTGTAGAGTTAATGTTTTCATTTAGCATTGCTGAAAATATCTTATATTTCCATATTAGAGGTGCTATAAAAATTCAATTAAGTAAAGAAGTTTGTCTCAGAATATTCACACAAATCAATTGACACACACCTAAAGTATAGAAATTGAACAGCAATTATTAAAGAAATGGGGGAATCATGAAATGAGATTTCGATGTACATATCTTTGTTTTTTAGACACAGCACTATTTACTACTTTTGAAATAAAAAATGCATTGTCATACAGTTTTATAAATAAATATCACAATATAGATTATATTTTTGTCTTTGAAGAATTAAGAACTACAGAGCACTTGGCAGTTGCCAAATTGTATATGTCCTACTAAAATAACTTTTTTTATATATTCATCAAAAAAGGACATCTTGAAAAAAAAATTATAGGTGATGAATTATAATCAGGTTATTACACTTGTCAAAAGGAAATAAGTTGCTTACAACATTTGGTACAAAACTGCAAATTGTGTTTGTCTAGCAAAAAAAGTACCAAATGAACTACAGATAATGTAGTGATCTTTTTGATGAATTGCAATTTGCACAATATACAGTGGAACTCCAGTTATACATTTTGCTCGGGACCAGACAACAAAACACAGAACTCAGTAAAGCATACAACTCGATTAATGGTCTACCAGAACCATTTTTGATGTACATAAAGTTTACTTTTTATGTCAAAAGTATAATGTTTTGTAAGTTTTACTTCATTCATGTCATAGATTCACAGATAACAAAAGTACACATGAAGTTATTTTATTATAAAAGCTTTATTAAAAATATTTTTTACACATATAGAGTATTCAAAAGAAATCACTGAAATGGCTTTGGCTGTAAATATTTTATTGAAGGACATTTCAGAAGTTTCCTAAATTTTACTGAAATAGTCGCTAATCGTGGATTATTTCTTTTCTCCAGAATCAACACTGAACAATAAACTTTGCATTTAATGCAGCCGCTTTATTGTTATTGCTTGTACTACTGTCAAACCGCTTTACTACTATGTCAAAAGTCCACGAGCAGTTCTGAAGTTTGGCACTGTCTGATCGTTCTGAGCGAGACCATCACAATCAGACACATCATCAGTCGGCAAAGACTAGGTGTAGCAAAAATTCTGGAACTATTTTCAGCAAGATGTAAAAGTGTGATTTAATTTCATCCGGAAACACAAAATGCAACTTATAACTGAGGGAAACGTATAACTCAGCTATTTTTTAATGCAAACGACCGGGACCGCTGAATTAAAACATACAACTGAGAGAAATGTATAAGTAAAGTTCCACTGTATAAGCTACTAAAAAAGCAGGAATATCATAACTTTACTATGGTGAAAGGGAAACATTTAGCATCAGCTGCATGGAATTTTCTTTTTGTATTTTCTTTTTTTAAAGGAAACGAGTTAGGGAAAATAATTGATATGAGCAGCAAAGAGATCAGTATGTGACTAGTACTGTATTTTTAAAAAAATACTATAATATCTGTAAAAATACTTTGAGCCCAGCATTGCAATTTTAGTTTTGATGAAATTGTGTATACACAACCTTTATGAGAAAAATATTCATTGATTTTTTTTTTTTTTTTTTAAGCATCATTTTTCATCATTAACATGTTAAGTGCCACATCAGCCACCGGTGGCTGACAGCGAACTTTCTGTTTAAAACCCGTCATTCACCGATGGCTGACGTCTAAAATATGATACAAAACTGAAAAATATACATTGTTTTAAATAATTACTGAACAAATATTTAAAATTTACCTACCTTTTATTGCAGGATTATACTTTCTTAAATTACTTTAAACATTGTAAATTTTCAGTGTCAGTCATCGTGGCACTCAACGTGTTAAGCTAAGACTCATTTCTTACCCTATATGCTCAATCACATACCTTCGATGATCACTATGAAAATACTTTCATGTACAAATAATTTGAAGTTTGAAATGAAAAAGAAGGAAAGAAAGACTGAATTCAATTATTCAGCCTTTTTCTTTCTTTATGATTGAGTAGATAAAAATGCTAAGCTACATTCTGCATAAAAATTATAAACTTTAGCGATGCTGATTATATTTAAAAAAGATTATAATATGCAACATTAAACATTACAATCAGTAAGTTGATGATATAGACAAACATATATTCAAAACAATCTCAGATCATTTGTAAATCAATACTTCGTGACACGTTAAGAATAACAATTTTTAAGACTTCTGTTTCTGATTACAATTTCAATCAAAAATTTTACTTAATGAAATGTATCTTATTTCTAAGTATTATTAACTTGGCATTGTTTATTAAATGAAATTGGTGGTTTGAAAGTATTTTTACTATGAACTAAGTGTTAATCACCAGTCAACGACCACCAACGTGGTAGCTAAAATGCTAATCTTCATATAATTGCACGATTTCTTTAATAAATGTAAACTGGACATATCTTTACATTTTTGCAGCTCATGTACAGTCGTGAAAAATAAAGTAAACACCCCCTGCTAACGCTGCAACTAATTATAATAGAAGAAAGTTATTGGTACCAATCAATTAGGAATAAAATCTACTTTTAAATGATGTATATAAAATTTGCTTAGGGTGCCATCTAGAAATCAAAACAAGACCAAACTGTTTTTTTTTAAATAGAAACATCCAATTTTGACAACATATTTTAAATCTTCGGTTCAAACTATGCCTAGAAATGAAATTTCAAGTCATTTGGATGATAAGTTTTTGAATTAGAAACATTCAAAATTTAGAGCTTCTAATGTTAAATTTCATTTTTTTTATTTTTATTAATTCTCCTGAAATCCTAATGTGACAATTTTTTTTTTTTTTTTGGTGGTTATAATACTAAATAACCCAAACATAAATACATTGAATTTGTAATTTTGAAAATTTTTCAATATGAACTATGAAATCAATATTTGAAAAAAATATGAATTGCAACCTACAGTTTTTTTGATAGATTTATATTTAAGTCAGACCTCTATTTAACGAAGTCGCTAAATCCCGAAAAAAAGTTCGTTATACGGAAAATTCGTTAAATAGAGAGTAACCTTTTAGAGTACTTTAAACCACATAAAACATGTCCATAAACACTAAATATAATTTAAAAAAGTAATTAACCACACTTTTTTTATAAATTATATCTATTTGTTTTATTTATTTTACCCATCAAAAAGAAATCTGCAAGGGAAATAAGAATGAAACAAAACATTGTCTGGAAATGTATTGTATTTTCAGTTAAAAAATGATCTTACATTAAAATCGGTTTTTTTTATTATGGTTGATAAGCTGTTTGGAGGAATACCAAATTTTGAAGCAGTATTCTTTTTCTTCACGCCTTTATCCCCCTCATCAAGAGTATTATATTTTTCCTTTGATGCTCAAGCACTTTCGCTTTGACATTTTCGAGCTACCAGAACCGAAATTACCAACACGACTGATCATGATCAACAAACTAGAAAACGGGAGACTAAGGACACGGGGCAGCTCCATTGAGAGTTAAAAGAGTTTGCACTTCTTGGATGAAAAGCAAAGAAACACAGCGATTTTACTGTTCTCGGTGAGTTAGGTGACTAGTAAGACCTGGTCTTGGTCATTGATCATCATAAAATGTGTTAAAAGAAAGAATAAGTTTGAAATGTCCAGTAATATTTTGCGAAATAGGGAGAAAAAAAAATTTAGACCCCAAGAAAAAGTTCGTTAAATAGAGAATGCACTTCGCTATTTGGAGGTTATTTTACGAAAAAATTTGCAAAATGTTCTTCGTTCCAAGTAAAAGTTCGCAAAATGGAGAAATTCGCGAAACAGAGGTTCGTTAAATAGAGGTCCGACTGTATTATGTCCTGTTTTATCCAAATTCTCAGTTTTAAATTTTTCTTCCAAGTAGTTTTTGAATAATGTTTTTAAAAAAAAAGTCGAAATAATGGTTGAAGTGCAGTAAAGCATATTTTGAAAAAAATATATTTTACTCATTTCATTAAAACATTTGGGTTGGCACTAGTCGAAACATATCAAAAGAGTGAAATGGTCATATTGTCAAGAAATAATACATTAATAGAAATGACATAGTCATTCTGTAGCACTTCAACAATCGAGTACCGATCTTCAATTTTGATATAGCGCATAAAATAGGCTCATTTTAAAATAAATAATTTCTCTAAAGCTAATCGTACGAATTTCATAAAAATTTATTTTTAGGCTAATTGAAGGGTGACACTTATATTTATGGTGTCAAACTTGGGTATTGTTATTGTAAAAGAAAAAAAAGTTTGGGTTCGCTTTGATATGTAGATGACCCCCTAATCAAATTGTATGTACATCATTTAAAATTAGACTTTATTTTCAATCGTTTGGTTACAGTAACTTTCTACAATAATTTGTTGCAGAGTTAATATGGGGTGTTCACTTTTTTTTTTTTTTTCGCGATTGTACCTCTGGTAAAAAGGCTGTCGTATTTCAACAATGTTTGGGATGAAACTAATGCTTGTGAATTCGAATTAACAAATGAAATTGTAATGGCAATACTCTAATGATAACTCTAATAGCAATGTGAGCAAGAATGAATGCAAATATGAGTACCAAAAACACATAAATATAAGAAAGAAAAAAAAACAAAGTAAATTAGTAACCGTATACTATTAAAAATAGTTAATAAAAAAAAAAACCTATATCTGTTGAAAAGATTTCTTTTTCTAGGAAATTTTTTATGAAGTTTTAATTCGTTAAATATCTTGCCATAAATAAACTTTCTCACATACACTACAACCACCAACATTGACAGACACTTATATTGGATTGCGAGGTTAAATGTGGTATTAAACGGGTGGGGGTGGGGTGAGGGATAGCATTACCCTTATGCGTCAAAATCTAGCGCGGGCACTGGAAACGATAAAAATTCCGAAAAGTGTCAACAATGAAATCAATTACTTTCCAGCATGTTGTTACAATGATAAAGTAAGAAAATAAAGCTTTAACCCCTTAACGATCTTTCGGATAAGATTTCCTAACGTAGGTTAATTTCCCACCATTGCCCTCTAAAAGGCTACCGAGTCTTATTGGTTCTTTTGTGCGAACCGTATTTATCTCAGAATTCTAATCAATCTTCCATTCCGCTGCGAAACGGTATAGTTTAGTTTTTCCATCGTTTTGGGGGTATGAGTAATGCATTTTTTTTTCAGTCTTTGGAGTAGATCTTTAACTCTCCGTGCACAGACTTACACAATTGATGTGTTGTAAGTGTGTAAGTTTTACCTCTGCGAGAAGCGAGAGCAGAAAGACTTCCTTCTGCCCTCGTAGTGGCAAGACATTTTTTGCACTTGACGGAAAAAAAAAATATTTCTTTCGAAACGCGTAAGCGCCTTTCCTTGATATAATTCCTTGAGATAAAACTGCAGAAATTCTTGTTTGTGGACATTGTAAAGATATTCACAAAACATGCCGGTTTAATTCAAACTTTACAGCTACGCGACAACATTAAACAGAACAAATATATGTTTTAATAAAAATATATAAAAAAGTCAATTCTTCCATATATTTAACTTTTAAAAAAAGGATATTTACCTATTATTTATTATGATATAAAAATATTGCGGTTTTAAACTTGTCTAAACCAGGGCCGAAACTAAAGGGGGGCAGAGGGGGCATGTGCCCCGGGCACCAAACGAAGGATTATACCTTTGGAAAGGATCATTTTCTTCTGATGAAAAAAAAATATGGCCATTTTTTTCCCCATTCGGACCAGAAAAACAGAGTTCTAACTTTTTACGACTGCTCTTTCATCTTCACCTAACACTTCATTTATAATGGCTGTTTCATAATAATGGAAGCCATCAGTCCATCAGAAGAAAATAACTCAGTGAAAACGGAAACTCGGTTAGGCGGGACTCTACGGAATATGTTATTAAAAAAATGATTTTTAGAATATTTTTGTTGATTTTCAGAGAGACCTCCCCCTTGGATCTGCCACTGTAGATTACGTAGTTCAGTATTACATATTTTAAATTTGAAAATAAGTCGTCTATTATAAAATTATCTTTGTAAATATACTTTGTGGAAGAGGGGGGGGAGGGGGCGCCAAAATCCCTGTTTGCCCCGGGTGCAAAAAAGGCTAATTTCGGCCCTGGTCTAAACGACCTTCATGCATAAAAGAAAAATAAAAAATAAAAAAAAAATTATCATTTTCAAATACTACTACTATTTGTCAGTAGATGGCAGCACTACAAACTGAATGAAATATCACTTTGCTGACAGATTTTAGCTAGGATTTTAGTATCTGTAAATGTCGAAAACGAAAAGTAACCCTCTGTATCCAACGTTTTTCGAAAGAATAAAGCTTATTAAAGAACATTGACTTTCAAACCCAAAAATAAACAAAAAATATCCCGAAATTAAAATTGTTCATTTCTGCAAGAATCCTTGAAACTTCGTTAATTACAAACGCTTTAGTGCTGACATCTATCGATCAAATAATAAACATTCTTAGTTTAAAGTTCATAATAGAAGCGTTTTTTCTGTGATTTTTATTAAATTTGGAGAGCTCTTTAATGAATGATTAAAAATATATATATATTAATATATATATTTTTTAATTAAAATACAATTACATACTACAGCCGACATTTAAATATACTTTCATAATATATTTTATATAAGAATATTGTACTGGGGACCAAGTTCATTGGAAGAAAAAGAAAAGAGTAATAGTGTTGCCAGATCCAGTATGGCAAAAAGCAGGACCGCTGCTTAGAAATAGAGCCATCCAAATTTAACGCAGTTTTCTTACATCATGCATTAAAACCTGTAAAATTCGAACCTATCTTTAACGGAGTCGGGAAGAAATCAAGGTCCCCACAAAAAGGAAAGGCAATCCAGGTAAGTGAATTTTCGGAAAAGTTAAAACATCAAAAGATGCTTAGACAGACAATCATTCCATTTTTTAAAAAATCCTAAAATTTGTACAAGAGCACCAGCAGAAAATGTACACTTTTAGGATCAGAATATCAACAAGAGTGATTTCAATCTGTTGTTAATGTACTGCATAAAACCTCCATAGTCGGAAAAATGTAATGGGAATAGTTGAGTTTTATTTAACCATAAATCATATTTAATACTTTTTAAGATACTAGAGGACTCTGTCCCCTACAAAGTACATTGGCTAGCCCCGTTCAGAACCCGCATTATATAAAAGCATGCTAATTTGCTCGGTTTTAAAAAGACAAAAAAAAAAAAAAAAAAATGTTTGCAAAAGTAGAAACTCAGTAGCCATTTGGAGATAAATATTATTTTAGGAAATAGACTCAGTGAGCAAAGTAAGCACTTTTAATTTAATAAAATGTTGCCCATTGCCCTTCCTCCGGATAAAAAAAGAAAAAAAAAACTGCTGAAAATAATGAATGTAAAAGTTTGTGCAAGAGTAATAAAATATTTTATGTTTTCCGAATAAAACTGAACTTTTCATTTTCAATATGATAACATTTTCACCAGTAGAAGCTATAAAGTTCATGATTTATAGATGCATGTAAACGTGATCCGCTGAACATTGAGCGACTTTCACATATAAAAAGCATGCATTAAATGCTAACGTATCAATATCAAAATATTTCTAATCTTGCTCAGTTTCTTTTAAAAATACAACAACAAAAAATCAGTTATGTTAAAGTAAAATAAGTGTTTCAAATCTAAAAATCAAAACTAGATTAACAAAAAACAAAATCAGCAAAAATGTCAAATGTCAATCTTGGTTTGGAGTCCAATGTGTATTTTTGATCTTTTACAATCAACTGTTTTGGTCTCAATTGATATTTGTGCGGATTATGGGCTTATATAGAGAGCCTGGAATGTCCACACTAGTATACGATTTTAATGTGTTATTTTAATTTTGTATTTTGTTATGTGTCTTATTAATTAAAAAAATGATTCAGATGTAATTATGTTTAATTATTTGAAACTATAAATTACTGATGCAAAACAAAATAGATGTTGCTATACAACATACTATTTAGTCACAAATTAAAAGATGTTAAATAAACATATGAATAAAATAAATTTCTACGTTTCGGTTTAATCTTTAAAATCTTCAAAATCCCATGTTAATTCTAGGAAAAGTTTAATTTCAGGGTTACTTATACCTAATACAATTTTTTACCCGACTGAAAAGAAGGGTTATGTGTTTCACGCGTATCTGTGTATGTGGATTTCTTTATACCCTCGAAACATCCCAACGGCTGGATGGATTTTAATGAATGAGATTTCTATTAATTCGTCTTAACGACCCGATGGTTATAGGCTAGGTTTTGTTTTTATAAATTCAAAATGGCGGCCGTAAAATACAAAATGGCGGTAGAGACGAAAAAAAAAATTTACGCACCCTATTGAGTGGCATATCATTGGATAGGTCTTTCAAAATGAAGACGATGTTTCGCTGACTATTTTACAATCAGAAGCTCCGTTAAAATATTATACAGCCTGGAAGTTGTGTAGGTAGGATCTCTAGCTTTACTGCAACTCTAACCAACATAGACATTTATAGACCTCATCGAAACAGTGTTTATAGATAGGAACTAACAATTTAAAAGTCATCAATACAAGTAAATAAAAAAGATAGGTAAGGTAAGTAATATAAACAAGTAATATTAAAAAAAAAATTAAGTCAATTCCTACTAAGGTCAATAAGAGAATTTTTTTTCTCCCGTTCTTCTTTCCTGAGTGGCGCTTAAATGACTTGATCAAGAAGAGGGCTCTCTCGGTCTTATAATACCTTGACCAAGAAGTGGGCTCTCTCGATTATTGAAAATTAATTAATTAAATTTAATTAAGGAATTAATATTTGAAAAAAAACTGGATTAACATCAAGTGTCATCCACTACAAGTTAAAAAAAATTATTTGAGCTTGATTGGATGAATAATAAGTATTCTATTAACGGTTGAAAATTTGAACAAGTATATAAAGCGAGAGAGTGAGCTAATAGTAGGAATTGAAAAAAAAATAGTTTCACATTGATGAGAAATAATTAATTAGTTCGCGCAGTCGGGTTTTATTTTTTAAATTTAATCAGGGGCGGCCGGTCCATTGGGGCCACTGGGGCCAGGCCCCACTAGAATTTTCTGTTCATTTAAAAAATTTTGATTCATATTTTTAATTTAAAACTTGAAAAAAAAAGAACTGTTTACTAAAAATATATTGCAAAGAAACTCCTTCTTACATCGTGCCCACTCATCCGTTATCGACTCTCAGCATCTATTTCTTTCTCAGAGGCAATAAATCACTTTACTGGCCACTACTTACTTCTGAACACCAAGGTTACTGTATCGGGGCACAAGACATTTGTGCCCATTTGGCGCGATAATGAGTATTTCCCTCCCTTACGTGTCATTCAATTTTGGCGATGTACTGCTCTTTTAGAGCTAAATCTTCCGTATTTTTTTTGCAATGGGGGGCACTGGGCGAGAGTGCCCTTGATCCAAAGTTTGTTATACGGGGATTCTCAAAAATATTCGTCGACATTTGTATTACTATTGCTGCTTATTCGTTGAATTACGCGATCTTTAAGTACTCTGTACTCTCTTTAAACGGAGACACATGTTATTGTTAAGGTGTATTCCAATCCAAACTGCTTATTTTCTGATTTATTTTTAAATTCATTTTTACTCTCAAACGCATCAAACTGGCAAATTCTCTTATTTAGAAACTACATAATGGGACGTGCTTGTCGATTTTTTGAAAAATGCAGAAAATATTGCAAAAAAAATGCTATCAAAGTGGGAGTTTTGAACCGAATTTTCTGAAGCGGGAGATCTGGGGATGAAAAAAAGGGTCCTAATGAGAAAATAATTGTTTTAAGATCAAATTCTATTGAATTGAGCGAAAAATGAAACCACACGGCCTCTTAAACATCACTTCAAAAATCATCTCAGCAAGTTTCATGTTTTTACTTTTAAAAATGAGTCTGAAAGTGTCCCAGAAAATTTCGAGCTGTTGGGGGTGGAAAAATATTTTTTCGAACACACCCTTAAATTCTTGAAATAAAAAAAAATGAATTCTGTAGATGATTTATCATGCCCTTTTCAACAATGAATTTGGAAGAAAAACTTGAAATTAAACGCCTGGGACCTTATCAACCGAAGAATTTTGAAATGCAACGAAAAGATGGGGGGAAAACTACGCTATTTCTCTACACAGTGGTATCAAAAATTTCTGTGTATTTCAGCAAGTGAAGAAAAAAAAAAGCATTGTTCTGTTTTTATTTTTTATTGTTTGGAGGGATGAAATTATGGAGTATAGCCGGCTGTAACGATTTGAAGCATTTTTCTGAAAGAGTAAAAAAAACATGAAATGAATACTACTCATTTAAATAATGCTTTTAACTATAAAACCTTCGGAACTGTCAATATTGTAGTGCAGTTGGATGAAGGTTACAGGATTTCATTACAAAAACATAATGAAAATGGTTGAGAAGAACAGGTATGTGCTAAATCGTAAACCGAGGTATGTTTTGAGAACTGGTCACGTACGCCTCAAAACTGGGCACTATATTGGAAGACCATTTAAACAATGCTACAGTATCTAAAAATACTTAAAAAACTATACAATATGAGCTGTTGGATTGTATATATGAAACGTATATGCATGAAGTTAAAAATGAGATTTCTGCTTCTAATTTTGTAGATTTACAAGCTGACGAAACTATATTGATGTAAGCTGCACTTCGCAATTTGTTATCATTTTACGATATATAAAAAACAACAAACCCTTGAAAAGGTTTGTCCAATTTATTGATGTCTATGATAAAACAGCAGAGGGACTTACTATAATCTTAACTCAAAATTTAGAAAAGTTTTATTTAAAAGATAAGCTTGTTGCGCAAGCATATGACGGTGCGCTGTTGTGAGCGGTTGTCATACTGGAGTTCAAGAGCGAATGAGAGAAAATTTTAAAACATTTTTGAAAAACTCTATGGGACAGGAACGATTAAGCACACTCTTGCTGTTCTTTCAGTCCACAAAGATTTTATTAGTACAATATCAGAATTTGATGTAAAAGTAAGTGAAAGATTTGCTAGTCGAAAAAATCGACGTGCCTAATTTCTATTTAAATAATGCATTAAATTTTAATTTGTGAATGGATTAAATCTCTGCAAGAAAAATATGTATTTTTTTCTATTAAATTATGAGATAATTATTTTTTGTTTGATTTGTGAATTTGTTTTTTAATTTAATAATGTTTGACCAGAGTAAGTTTAATGTGAATAATGGTAATTAAATTTAGAGTTAGTGAAAGATTTGCGGATCTAAAAACATACCAAACTTTTATTTAAATAATGTACTAAATTTTAATTTCAGAACAGTTTCAATGTTTGCAAGTAAAGTTTATATTTTTTTTCTGTAACGTTGTGAGATTGTTATTATTATTACTATTATTATTATTATTATTATTATTATTATTATTATTATTATTATTTTGTATATTTGTTTTTTAATTAAATAATGATTGATCAAAGTATGTTCAATGTTAATAATGGCAATTAATGGTATGTTAAAAATTGTAATTAATTTGATAAATTTGAAATTAACGTTGATTACTTGAAAAAATAATTATTTTTTTTTTTTTTTTTTTTTTTTGCAAAAGTAAGAAATAAAAATTTTAAATAATAGTTAGTTTTAAATAATTTGTTTTCATGTTTAAACAACAAATATTAATACATAAAAATTTACAATATGTTATGAGGACCGGGCCCCACCAGTGAAGATTGGCACGAGCCGCCACTGAATTGTTTATTAAAATCTGGTTTTCAATACTAGAATGCTGATGTCTGATATTGATGTGCTATGCTACCAAAAATTGTATCAGTTGTGGAATATTTTGCAACCTTCTCTCGCGGGCCTCTCTTAGCCTGGCGGGCGCCGCGAAGGATCACGTGACGTTTGAGAGAATTGATATTAAAAAACCTTTTTTCTTTCTTGTTCCTCTTTTAGTTGGTTGTGTGAATGTGAATCTTGAACGTAGCAGGTAATAAGCTGCGTATAGGTTTTTTTTTATCGTGGTCTTCTATTAGAAGAAATGATGTTTAATTTAAAAAAAGGGGAAATTTATTTCCGAATATGAAATCATGCTTGACTTCTTGTTAGAAGAAATAGTATCTGAAGTATTAATTGTTTTAAAAGCATTTCTCTTGTTTATAGTTCAGTTTAAATGTGAATCTCGAAAGTAGCATGCTGGCTGTGTATTTCTTGATCTTCCGAAAAGGGAGAAATAAATATTCTTGAACATATAAAAAAAATTATCTGGAATTCCTAGTGAGGAATAACAAATATTATTCAAATGTTTTCGTTGTAAATATTGTACATATTAAAAGTGTAAATATAGAATTTTCAAGTTTTTTATCATTATGTGCTCTTTTATTGAACAACACCAGCGCCATTTTCAGTTGTGAAATATGTTTGTTTACATTAATATTATTTAAAAACAAATCGTGAATTCTTGAACTTAGCTCTCCCAAATATGATTTAAAACGAATCGTGAAGTCTATAATTAAGCTCTCCCAACCTTGGATTTAAATTGTGATAACGTGAAATTTCGTGAATTATATGAAGCTTATTCTTCATCAGTAAAGCCTGAGAATTTTTAAAAAGACAATAAATTTTTATTCCAATAGATTTCATCTTTAAAAAATACTTAAAATAGTTTTTGAAAACATAACAGAAGTAAGCTTTTCAGTAGCAAAAACCAATCTTTGAAAAATGCATTAGATAATTGGCAATTCTGTAACCAACTTTCTTCATAGTTTAAAATAGTGAATCCTGTTCTGCTACAGAATAGCTTCTTTAAGTTAAATCTTGTTTATAATTATTTTTTTGCACCTAGCTGTTTGAAAAGGGCGAGAAAAAGAAAAACAAATCACGGAGGAAATGCTACTTTTTAAAACTATGCCAAATACCTGTAAAATATTTTACAATTTTCCACTAAATGTTTCTGGTTCCCTGAAAGTGGTTGCTCTCAAATTTAAACTCGATACTTTCCGATACAATCATTATTGGTAAGATAAAAACATTTGCAGGTATTGTTATTCAGGATTTCAAACATTTCTTTCTTTCTTTCTTTTTTTTTTTTTTTTCATAAATAAGGAATTTTAAAGCAGGACACCTCATTATTAAACATCATTTTTCGAAGTTTCCATCCACCATCAGATAACGTCTGTTACAACGTAATACGTTTTCAAAAATTACTGCAACAAATTTAAAGTGTTTTTAAAGCGGCAATAAATTTTACAGATTTAAGGGTTTCAAAATCTGTCTAAAAAAGATTATTAAATTTTAGCTAGACGATTATTTTAAAACTTCTACGTCAGGATCAGACATCAACTTACTGGATGTGAAAACTGAATTTTGAAAAATGTGTTAAGCATTGAGCAATCCGAGTATCGCTGAAGCATCCTCTTAACACGTTGTTTACCAGACAGTGTTGCCGATTTAGCGTCTTTTCGTATGAAAAAAAATTACCAGAATTTTTGAACAAGAATTTTGATTTTATTCGATGACAGACATTCCGTAATTAAACATAGTAAAGATTACTATTGAAAAATCCTGGTAAATATTTCGAATTTAAAAAAAAAAAAAAAATCGCGAAACTTAATTACAAGTATAGTCGTCGCCGATCAACAAAGCGCTAAAAATCATTCTTGGGGTTATTCCTCATTTTTACGTGTATATTAAACTAGAATTTTCTTTATCTTTTTTATTTATTACGCTCTTTTTAGACCCCCGATATGCTATTTCTTTCGGGCAGTGCCGTCTATAAAAAATAACGTTCCGTTATATAAGCCAGTCGTAAAACAAAGCGGATGCATCATTGTACGGTTAAATACGGATAATCTCTACTGCAATTTTTTTAACTTTCAAACATTGCACATTTTCAAGATTTATACCGTCGTATAGGGGGGAAACAGTACTTTTAAATGAAATGTGTTTGAAAACTGCATCTGAATTCATTTTTGAGATATTATTATTATTATTATTATTTTGTAGTTTTTAACGCCATTTCTTTAATGTTGGCAAGAGAAGTACTCGACTTCTGTAGAAAGTAAAGGAAACATAGTTGGAAAATAGTAGATTATTATATCTTTTTGTTGCCATTTTCCTACAAAAACTGAAAAAAATGTAATTAAAATATGTGCTATTTAGAAAAAATATAAATGAATGATTTCTGATAAAACATGAAGCTATTATAAACTATATTTGATTTTAAGTATTTATATTAATGTTACAAACAAATGAAAGCATATGAATCATCAGATAGCCGAATTTTTTTTTTTTTTTTTTTTTTGGTTGAGTTTCTTGAATGACGCCATCACTTTTTGCTGGATTTGTGTATTATTCTGCGATAATGACGTCCTATGCATACTTTTCTGCAGATGTGGTTTAAGACTGGATCGTAAATGTAGAATTCTCCAGCGGATGCGAATGAAGTCATTTTATATAAAACTAGGGGGCTTTCCCCCCTGCAAGCTACGCTCGCCAACCCCCGTTCAGACACCGCAGAATCTAAAAACACGCTAATCTGATGGGTTTTAAAAATATTAGAGAAGATTGAATTATACTGAAAAGAGCTGTGCAGATATCCCTGTAAACGGGTTTCCATTCAATTCCCTTTGATTGCAAAAATTTAAGGGCGAATCAGTTGCTGTTAAGACATCCAATGGTTGTTTTCGTTTTTGATTAAAGAGGATCAGTTAAACGTTTGAAAAGAAGCTAAAATAAAATAAATTAAGTACACAGAGTCTTTGTCTCCCGGTATTTTAAAACAATCTCTATAACAATAGCCTAAGTCATGTGACTATCATCAACAGTTCCAGGCGGACCACTTCGCTTTTTATACTCTAGGTGCCATTTTGGTACTTTAATGTTAGCCAGGCACAAGTGATAAGTCGCCAAATATTATTCTATCGCCATCATTTCATCTATATTATAATAGTTCAAGTCATCAACTGCCATAAACAAATACGGTCTGATCCCTTCGCCGTTCATATGAAAGTTTGGCAAAGATGTCATATACGTCCCATATTGGCGTGATTTTTTAACGACGCCAATTTGGGGAACGCATCAACAGCCATAAGCAGCAACATCCGGCTTACCATATGAAGCAAAAGAACGATACTTTGGCGCCAGTTATGTGCCCGTTCCGTATATGACATTGGAGTCAGAAAAAAATCGCGCCAATATGGGACCGTAAGTTTTCCATTTTGATTAAAAAATCAAAAATTTTTTTTCGAATAAAACTACATAAAAGTTGCCATGGTTGCAAAGAATTCTAGGTACTGTTACGCTAGCAGGATGCAAATTTCGCCAATATCTTTTTTTCAACTCGCCAGTTAGCATTTGTTTTTTTCGAGTGGTAATATTTGGCCAGATACGGTTATACAGGTTACAGATATACAGGTTTGGCGTGATTTTTATTTTTTTACGAAAATTTGGCGAAAACCTCGTTTTCAAATACCAGTTACATATGCATTTTTGGTATTCCTTAGATATCCCGACGACCAAAAATCTATCGCCAAACTATAAGATTAAATGCCAATAATGGTTGATCGTAAATGTCACATTCACTTGACTTTAAGCAGGTTACACGTGTTTACGTCATCAAGTGATTTTTATTTCGATGTTTTATTCGTATATTTATTAATGTTATACTAATTTAGTTGTTCTTTCGTTATTTAAAATAAAAATTATGTCAATTTGTATAATTTGGCGATTTATATAATTTGGCGAAATTGGTCGACGTGAATAACTAAGTAGTACTGTATTTCTTAATTATTTTCTATTATTTTCTAAAGGAAATATAAAAAAAATAATTTATATAATTTGTAAAAAGAAATAAAAGTAAATAAACATTTATTATCAAATAAACAACAATAGCCGGGTTACCATGTCAACCTTTTCTGAAATATAAAAAAAAAAATATGTGTTTGATTAAAATTTGAGTTGCTAGCATTAGAAAAATGTATATAAAATTAGAAAAAAAATTAATATTTCGAAAACTAATTCGAATTTAAAAATTCCAATACCAGTTTTGAAATCTGTGGATCAATATTGATTTTTTGGTGTTAATTTCATCGCAAAGTATTCCATATTTTAAGAGAATTCGCCGTGAAACATAATCAGTTGTTTAATCAGTCGATTCATACTTCCGTTTCATAAATTTGTTTCATTAGGATTTTATATATACTAGGGGATCGAACCCAAGCTTCTCGGGTTACAGAATATAGGTGAAAACCATTTTTTTTTAATCTAATTATTTTTTTACATGTAATATATATTTTAGATCGCCCACTAATATCAAAAAGAATTTTTATATGAAAAATATCAATTATGCAATCAAATAAAGTTTTGAAATTTATTAAAAGCGATACTTTTACATGTCACCACATGCCAGGAGTTATTAACCCAAAATTTTGCGACTTACGTCAATCTTTCCCATCATTTCGGTGCATAAGCGCGTGGTTCAATCACATGTCTGTTAAATTTGTTTCTTATTTACATTAATTTATTTATTTTTCTATAGAGGAAGTTTTAACTTTGTTATGGAACATTAGCCGGAAACATATGCTGAACTTTGTACATTGTTTTAAGGGCAAGCGGATTAACCTTCCGTAATCGAGCTGCACGTGACAGAGATAAATTGAAAAATAATTTATGCTAGAAAATCTATATATATATTACGCTATCGTACGTGGCACAGAAATCGCGATTAATTGTTGGTTAATTGTTCAATTGGTTAATTGTAAACAATTGGCGGTTAATTGTTTAATGGCAACGCCCGAATGAAACGCATCTCATTGGTTATTGTGTAATATTTTTAAAAAGTGAATAACAATAAATAAATAAAAAGTTTAATTAATAACTATAGAACAAAACAATTTATATAATTTTAAAAAATAAAATAAAAGTAAATAAACAATTTATTAATAAATAAACAACAGCATTCGGGTTACCATATCAAGCAAAATAACGACACTTTGGCGCCAGTTAAGTACCCTGGTGCGTATATGACATTGGCGTCAGAAAAAAGACGTACCAATTACGTAGTGTGTATATGACATCTGTGCCGTCTTTTATTCATCTAATTTAAAATACAATAAAAAAAAGTAAATGAAGGCGCTTTTCCAGTATAGGTACTTGGCGAAATAGAGAAAAGGTCCATGGCGAGAAAAGAATTTTTTTTCTGCCAACCGATTTAATCAAAATATTTTTTTCAAATAAAACTACACAAAAGTGTCCATGATCCCAAAGAGTTCGTAATTTTATGTTAGCTGGGTGCAATTGTCGCCAATAGCATTTTAGGTAGCTTTCATTACAAAAAGCTACCTATTGCAGCCGTTCGGAGGAAAGCGATTTCAAAAAATTTTGGTATATTTTCATCGATCATGACCCCCAGACCCCGAAACCACCCTCCGTTCAAAATTGATATATATATCTGACCTATGTCACACTGTAACTCTCGTAATTATGAACCGATTTCGATGTAATTCGGTGTGTACATAGTACTTACCAATGTCTCGACTGAGTTCGTTGGCCAGCTTCATCCGCCGTTTTGTTTCAAAATAGCGGCCATTTAAAAATTTTTAAAAAATTTAAAATTTGAAATGGGGTACCAAAAAATTAAAAATGGAAAAATATTTTTTTTTTCCTTATGTACAGTAAAACTCGGATGTAACGCTCACCGCTTAAAACGCTTTCCCGCCTTTTACGCTCATTTATCCCGATCCCTTGAACCATACCCATAAGAACAATGTAAAATTTCCTCGCTTTTAACGCTTTCCCGCTTTTAAGGCGATTTTTTTTTTTTGTCCTTTGAACAAAGAATTCCCTGATATTACGCTTTGGTTTACATCCGGAGTTCTCATTTTGTGCAAAGAGAGAGAAAGAGAGGATGCGTGGAACTGACAGCCAGCCAGCGCCTAAAGACTATGTAAAAAAAAAAAAAAAAAAAAAAAAAATCAGCCGGCGCGGCGGTTTTTTCTCATGGGATCAGAGAATGAAAGAATTTATGCCGTCCATCTCAGCAGCACCTGCCTGTCTCTTACTTCACACAAACTGACTCCAATTAGGTGCTGCATTGAAGCTAAGAGTATTAAAAGAAAGACGTTGACACTTTCGAAGAAATTAGAAAATTCTAAAAAATTATGTCAAAAAATCACCCATTCTGAGGCAGAAAGATTTTGCGTTATCTATGAATATCGCGCCTTCTTCTCTTCGGACTCTTCTTCAAAACAGAATAGATATTGAAAAAAAATGCTGCGATTGGTGGCTCAAAGAAAAAAAAGAGTGAAAACAGGAAAATGTGAAGATTTAGAAAGAGTTATGTAGGAGTGGTTTCATGAGTGACACTGTAACATACCTATCAGCAGATCCGTAGTTAAAGAAAAAGCTGCAGAAGTAGCCCAAAAGCTAAGAATTGAAGATTTTACTCCATCTAATGGGTGGTTAGACCGATTTCGAACACGCCACGGCATTGTATGCAAGAAGATTTGCGGAGAATCCGCTGCCATGAACATAGAAAACGCAGAATTTTGGAAAAAGTACAGTCTTCCAAGGTTTGTCAAAAACTATGCCAGTTATGATCATGGAAGACGGTAGTATTCCGAGTGACGCAGCCTTAAGCCTAAAATCGTATCGTATCGTATCGTATCATAGAATTCGTAGATGGCGGAACTCATATATACAGCTAACTCGACATCAAAGAAAACGCGAAAAGCCGCCTTTTAATAACTCAGCAGATATAGGTCTTATTGTTCTGAATTTTCTAGAACAGTCTTATATCTGCAGTCCAATCGCATACTGAAATTTTTACATTTCTACGTGCAGTATATTTTGAGATCTAAATAGCCATTTTTAAAGTGAAAACGTTGGTATGATATCGAGGAAGTTCCTAATTTGAAAATCTCGAAAACGGTTCTAACGATTATTTTTAAATTGATACATAATATAAATGTGATTAAGGCGAGGTGAATAACACTTTTCTTTTTTCTGGGAAAACTCTCGTTCGTTAAATAATTCGATTTTTTTTTCTCTCGAAAATGACACGGGCGATTTTTTTAAAAATCAAATAAATATGTTTCAGATGAACCAAATAACAATTTACTTGTTTCCAGCAAGACTCTTGTTCGTTTTATAATGCGCATGAAAAATCGGACTATATTTCTTCGCCATTCTATGGAAATTTCACCGAAAATGCATGACACTGTATTCATACACATGCTTTCTTTTTAACCACTTTTGGGGAGAAAAATTATGTCTTCCCACTGGCTGAGTGGTTAAGGGCCATCGTCTACTGATCTTGAGATAGGCAGTTCTGTACTCTCTGGTACGTGTTTTCACATGTGAATGTGTTTTTTTCTTTTAAAGTCTGTTAGTTGACCATTATTCTCAGTTCCTTTGTAATTTTTTAATTGCTATTAAGTTAAATAAAATTACAATTATAATGACGCCAATTTGATGATGATTATTTCTTGGCAATTTTTTAACAATAAAAATATTACCATAAATTTTATAAATATATTTAATTTCAATCACTTTACAAAAAATATACATTAATAATTATTATTTGAATATAAATCACACGATCAGAAACGTAAAAAAATAATTCATTTCAGCTCTTCTTTTTATAATATCATTTTTTATTATTATGACGGTCAATCAATATATAATAACTGACATCGATAATATTATTATTATTATAATTATTATTTTCCTTGCATAAAAACTATTGTGATGTAATAATTCTTTTATAATAAATAATTTAGTTGAAATGTTTTATTTATAAATATCAATGAAGTTTGATAACCCCGAGACAATTGTTTTTATTTAACTTTGCAATATTTACAGTTTACATAATAAGCATATCAGAATTCTGGTGTCGCCATCTTTTGACGCAATTGCGTACTACATTTTTGTCTCTTATTCGAAAAAAAAAAAAAAAAACTAACGCTCTTCGCCGCTTTGAAAGAATCTTTTGTGACTAGAGGTCTATTTCGCAAATATTAAGAAAATTACTGCATACAAAAATATTAAAATGGGTAGTATTATAGAGAAATGTTTGATAAACACGTTGAAGTAGACAGTTTTTAAACCGAATAATTATTTTAAGAGATATTTAATGTTAAATCTGGATAAAATTGTCTCATTAAAAAAGTCTCACAGGAAAAAAAATATACATGGGAATTTAATCATTTTCATTCAATTTAATCATTCAATAGAAACTCGAAGTTTGCAGAGTGCATTTATTATTTTTAACTTGCCTAATTTTTTGACGGTTTATTTCAATTTTAAATTAAAATTTTCAGAATTTCCAGAGATATTTTTTACATATTTTAGAAAAGGTTATTTTAAATTGTTGCCAATTGTTAAAACAGCGCAAAGAATAATCTATCCTTTAAATTAAAAATTTATTCACACGTGACTATTATAAACAGAAAAAAATCCTTTTAAATTAGAATTAAATGATAACGTGTTAAAAGCAGGAAAATATTAAACATTACGTCATAAAAATTGTTTTTACACATGCTTACTTAAAATGAAAGAAAATTATAAAATAATCAATTATTTTCAAATTAGAATTAAATGATTACGCATTAAAAGCAGGAAAACATTGAAAATTACGTCATAAAAATTATATTTACACGTGAATATTAAAAGAAAAAGAAAATTTTTAAATAATAAATTCATTGATATGTGTTAAAAGTCGTAAATGGAGGAAATTACGTCATATTGGCCAAAGTGGCCAAATAATAATATTGCAAAACAGTTTAAATTAAAAAATATATTTATATGAGAGATTTATTTCAAATTCCGAGATGATATTTTTAACTATAGTTGCCAATTTTAAGGTAGCGCAAATAATAATATTATCTTTCTAATAATAAAAATATTTTCAGTTGAATGTTACAAAGAGAAAGGAAAGTTTGGTGAAAATTATGTCAGATTTAAAACGTTACATTTAAAATCTCTTATTTAAAGTCATTTTCTTATAGCGTTGTTAAAAAATACCATAAAGCAAAGACTCTGTTGACTTAGTTCCTTTTATATTTGGTAATTTTCAAATGTTTAACTAATCTTATTTAATCAAGCACGGAAACAGCAACTACGATCATCTGATTCGGTCTTGAAATCCCTCAGTAAAAGGGAAACCCGTTTACAGTAAGATCGCCATTGATTTTTTAATTATACAGAGCAGCCTCGATTATCCGAGCTAATTGGGACTGTTAGTAAATCGGAATCGGAAATCTCGGTTAATAGAAACTGTGTGTAAAAGCTTGCGAATTTAACATCTCTTTTAAAAAAATATATAGAACGTTTTTTAAATAATAAAAATAAATATATGTAAAGTTCTGTTTCACAGCTTAACAAATTTAAAAAGAAAATCAACTACCAGTAGTAAATTTTAAAATGCAAATTGAAAAATTTACGAAAGTTCACACAGCCACTGGAAACAAAGCATTGTTCGCTATTGACTTCTCAGGGTCCAATGTTTCTTTGGAGTTGAGTGCTTTTGGGGGCAGAAGGGCCTGTATAGCACGGACAGTGAGCTAAAGAGTGTGGTTATTTTTAAGGCTCATTCAAAAGGGGGGAAAAAATCAGACTTTGTTATCGGCTCGGTTAACAGAAAACCTAGATTAATCGAAGCTTGGTTAATCCAGGTTCTACTATAATTCAATCTTCCGTAATCTTTTTAAAGCAGATCAAATTAATGGACTTTAGCACAAAGTCACATAGCTGATAACTGCCATGCTTGTTGGCCACCTTTTTTTCAAAAAGTTTGCTTCACCTTATTCAATTAATGAGATATCTCCGATAAAATAAGTCACATTTTCCCGTTCTAAAATACTGGTATCCAAAAATCGTAGCATGTAACTGACACTACAAGTACTCATGGAACTAGACTATTTTAAGTCTGATTTTTATTATAGACTATATAAAATTATTAAAAATATATATTATGATAGGAACTAGCGGGCTTCGTCCGCTATTTACGTTACGGATATAAAAATCATGTTTTTTTTTTTAGGGAAAAAGAAATAAAAACCTATTTGACGATAGGTTTATAAAGACACATTTTGTATTTGTTATATTTCCGGGGATGAGGAGGGGGGAACTATTTTGATTAAATATCGCAATTAGCCCACATGGCAGATATAATTATGATAGACACTAGCGGGCTTCGCCCTTCTATGGCGCCTTATGGGTCCAGCTTCCATAACTCAGAAACTACCTTTCGGACATCAATGCAACAGATTCCAAACGTTATAATTAACTTAATAATCACCCTATATAGCATTAAAGTAAATTTATGAGTACTGCATACTATTTTTTTATCGTAATTTCTGAAGAGAAAAAATTATTTCGGTTCCATTCTTAGGTACTGGTGTGAAAAATTTTGAAAAAGGGGGGAAGGAGGGGACATGAGACTGCTGTTTGTCAAACAACACAACGGGGTCTGGCTTATTCAACTTGGTTTTTGATGACTTCAATTGGAAGGTGGTTTGTTTAAAAGAGTGCGTTCCCTGCCCCATGAAAATTGGAACTATTGGTGCACCATCTGTGTAAGGATTTAATAATTATAAATTAACATTTTGGATTTATTAATTTAAGGATAAAGTGTTTTTAAAGGAATATCAAATGAAACCCTGCGATCTGCGATTATACTTACCCACTTGTTTTTATATACAAACTGCTATAAGGAAAATTGTAATAAAATAGTAAAAATTAAATCTGCATTAAATTCCATAAGTATCTTTTTTTTAATCATTTTATCACTAACCTCAAAAAAGTAATGATATCAATGCAAAAACCCTTGACGGGTTAAAAGTTTCTGACGCAGCACTATCTTATGCTCTAAGAATTTTAAATATGGAACTTAAAAATACTGATATCAAATTTTGAGTGACGTTATGCTATTTCTTAAAAAACATATTTGTATTTATTTCATCATTTTATTTTTGTTTTATTTATAATCGCATGTGCAAAAGTTATGTTCAACATGAAAAGCTGCATAAAATTTTATTCGCTGTTGCTTGTAAACGGTAACAGATATTTAAAAAATTCTTGCAGGAGGGTTATGCATAAGGTCAAAAGTTTTTTTTACAGTGATTTTCGATTTTAGTTCGAATTACAAACAATAGATGGCGCTGCGATCAATAGACGCTAGATTCAGGCTCGATTTTTGGTACTTCGGGACCCACTCAGTAGATTTTAACCTCCTTTTTCCGCATGGAAAAAGAGAAAGGCCAAAAAATCGAGCCTGTATTTAGCGCCAAAAAACTGCAAATTTCTTCAAAAGATCATGAAAGAACCGCAATTTTCGCCAAACGATCACAAAACAACCGCGAATTTCATCAAATGATGGCAAAAGAACTGTGAATTTAGTCAAAAGAAAGGAGAAATAATCGAAAATTTCGTCGAAAGATCGCGAAATAACCGAAAATTTCGTCAAAAGATCGCGAAAAAACGCGAATTGCGTCAAAAGATCCGTGAAAAATACATAGTGTTGGGAGTGGATTTCCCCCACTCTGCTGTAACCTTTCAGAAAATTTGCTGTGAATTTTAGGAATTTTTTTTTTCACTCAGAATCAACCCTGCCATATATACTCGCGCATAAGTTGAGAAATATTTGAAAAATAAATTTTCTATACCTATGGTAATACAGCACTTACCTATAACATACCGTAAAATTTTGGGGAAATTTTCGTGTGGATTGGGGGAAATGTTGGGAGTAGAAACATTTTCTGCACCCCTGGAAATAACATGGCGTCAGATCGGGTGAACGTCTGAACAGAACTTCTTTGCTAATCAACGTTTGGGAAGAAGTGAGCTATCGACTTGACGTGTGCCGTATAACGAAGGTGCTCACATTGAACACTTGTAAGCTTGTAGGTAAAACTGTTTGAGTTGCTCTTTCATTTTATGTATTAATTATAATTCTAAGTGTTATGTAATAAATACTACCAAGAGTTAAAACCCCGATATTCATTTAGAAACACCCCGTATTGATTAACCCCTTAACGATCGCATTAAATTACGGGTTAAAATTTCAAATTGCTTATTTGCACCACTTTTTTAAAAAGAAATACAGTCAGTATCGGTTATATGGTCTGGTCACCCATGCGGTCCTGAAAAATGTGACCTTATAAGCGAGGTGACCTTATATGCGGTGTAAACAGGAATTTTACTTTAGACAATAAAATATTATTAATAAGTTAGTTATATTAGTAAAACAATGTACAAAGAAACTTTGAATATATAATTTATTAAATGAGAGGTACAAACAAGAATTGCTTTACACTTAAATTTTCGAACTGGTGAGTATACTCGTTGTAATAAAAATAATCTTGTATGCAGTTTTGTTAGTTTTTTATCGTAGTTGTTAAAACTACTTTTTCTTATTCAGAAGTAATTTTAAAATGTTCCTCTTTGCCTTTGGGATTGTTTAAAAAATATCTGAGGATATTTAGTGATTTGAGAGCTTCTGCTAGCCTTGTAGGTTCAGCTTCGCACTCGCTGTCATTATTATCGTTTCCATCAGTGTTTATATTTAAACCTTCCGAAACGATTTCCAGTATAGAAGCTTCACCATGGACGTTACCCATGTCACGTCAGCTGCGGATATCTAGAAGTAAAATACCAATAGGCGTGAAGAACATTTTAACACAGCTTCTTCGGCGTCTAATAAGCATTCTTTTTCGTAGGGTACATACCCGCTAATGCGTGACTGTTTCCACTCGTAGGTAAAGTTCATTAGAAGCGATTTCATTGTCAAAAACTGCATATGTCAATTCGTCTTCTATTGTGCAAACGGCATTCCGTTGTTTTTGTGCAACTTCAAATAGGGGCACATCATTATCATCCTTACTGCCATTGTCATCGTAGATAATACTTCACATTCTGGAAGCTAAGGATTTCTAAAGCAATTTTCAATGGTCTTCTTTGATACCATATTATAACTCTTGTCTACGTAACACGTGGCATCTAATATAGTCATGAGAAGCTTCTTTTCTTGATCGATGGCAGCAATGAAGTCTTTTAGAAGCAGCTTTCTATAATTTATCTTAAAATTTTGAATAATCCTTTGATCTAAGGGTTGTGCCATACTAGTTCAGATTGGAGGCAAGAAAACAAATTCAATCAAATTTAAATTCAGAATCATGCAATGGGCAGTACAGTTGTCTGCGATTATGGCCACTTTTCTTTTTTTGTCTGTCTAAATTCTACAGAAACGCCGAATTTCTTTTTCCCAAATGTTTGTTGTCATCCAGGTCTTTCGGTTCGCATCGTAAGATACAGGCAGAGATTTGCAGTTTTTCAAACAACGAGGCTTAAGAAATTTACCAATAACTAATGGAGTCAATTTATCTGAGCCCTCTATATTCACTGCTAATAAAACGGTCAATCTTTTTATGATTACCTTCCCACCACCTCTTTTTTTCGTTCTTAAAAGCAAGTTTTAACTAGCAAAATATGAAAAAACAGACCACTCTCATCAAAATTAAAAACATTACAAGGATTGTACCTATTCAGATTTCACTTAACAATTTAACACCCATTCCTTCTATTCTTTTTCTTGTATACTATCATAAATACAAGAAGCTTCACCACACATCTGTAAAAAGTAAGATTTGCTATAAGTTAAACCTTTGTAACCACACTTTGCTAGCAGTAAAATTCAGTTTTCCTAGAGCATCAGCAATTTTCAAAGACTTTTTACGATAATCCATGATATTGGAACATTCTGCGATCTAGCACATTTTATCCAAGTGAAAAGATCTTTCTCAACATTCTCAAATGTTGAAACATGTTTCGCTTTCTTTTTTGATGTATCACATTTTCTGCTTAAAAAAGATTTAAACCCTAAGGCGTTATTCAGTATCGTTTTCGCTATTCTACGAGTCTTCGCGAAAGCTGCTTTCAATACATTCGATTTTTCAAAATTTATTATTTTCTTTTTTTTTGCAATTGTCAAATTTTTCGTTTTGCTGATATGTTGTATTCACAAAAACAATTAAAAACTGAACGAATACTTTAAAGGTAGCGACAAGTAATGAAAAATACAAAACAATAAAAACACATGATTTAACATTTTCTCTACATGGAGGACAATTCTCATTCGGTCGCAACGGGTGATGGTATTTTTTCCAAGAATTGGTATCTAATGTAACAGTTGAGGGAGATATCTCCAGAGCTTTGGAAACTCTTACCGATAGGCAAAAGTTTCTCTTATGGGCTGCAGCCGGTAACAGGAGACCCCTACCTGCCCGAGTAACGGCACGCATCTAGTCAAGAGGCATGCAATATTATCGCGATCTCTAAGGTTTCGTTTATAAAGGAAAAGGTCTCCCTGTCATTCTGAAGCTATTAAAATGTCGACTGGCCTTTCTTTACCGTATGGAAGTTCGTACTTGTTGTTTAAAAAAGAACGTGGGAGAGTCAATGATGGAAAAAAAAGAAGAATGACTACAATAAAAGAAGTTCCTCCTTCAGCATGTCCAACCACTTCTTTCAAAAGCTATTGAAAATGAAAAGCACCGCGTAATCACTACAAAGAGGTTGACAGTTGACGATAGTTAAATGATACGTCTATTTTGAACTTTACATCCTAAAAAGGGGAAAGAAAAAGCATAAAAGTAAGATTTTTTGCAAAAAAGGGAGAAAAAAGGTGACCATGATATATTCGATAGTAGCCATTAGAAGCTGACCATATAAGCAGTGTATTTTAACACATAATACCTATTCAGTCTGTCTGGACTTACGAAAAGTGACCTTATAAGCGGGGTGATCTTATAAGAGAGTGATCATATATCCGGTACTGACTGTATTCACCTTATTTAATGACAGGTAAAATGATACCATAATAAAGCCAATGACACTATTTTATAAAACTGGTGGGAATCAAACAATCTAAATAAAAGACACAGCCCGTGAATATCACGGGAGCGAGAACTAAGGGGTTAAATTATGATTATACGCTAGGGAAAAAAATTAAAAATTACGAACAGATAATTGATTGATTATCGGAGCTTAGACTCGATTATGAGGTTTTTAGCTTCGCTTCTTGGTGGCTTTGTACCCCTAATGTTCCAATATTTTGAATACAGTTCTCTGTAAGACAGTTCTTTCATTTGACTTTACATTCACAGATGAGAATTTGTTTTGACTACATGTTTGAGGTGAATAGATAATTTAAATGATGCTTTACTTTTTTATTTCCTGTTGCCATACCTTAAACTAGTATGTTGTGGCCATCACAAAACTTTCTTCTATATAAATCACGTCATTTAAATCATTTAAATAATACAAAAAATTACATCTATTTAGCACCAATTCATATCAAAGTGTATCTGAATTTGAAGTTTGATAAAAATTCGTGCCTTAGTTCTTGAGATAGAGCTATAGCGGAAATTCTGAAAAATATTGCATAGCAGCGCCACATGTTGAGTGATTTACACAAATACATAAACAGCAATAATTGATATCCAGGTATACATGGATCTGAAGTTCGTTGAAAATCCAAGCATTAGTTCTTGAGATAGAGCTATTACTGAAATCACAAAAAACAGCTTAGTAGCGCCACCTATTGAGTGATTTACACCAAACTGTATAAAATGTCAATTCATGTCAAGGACTAACTGATTCTAAAGTTTGGTGAAAATTCGTGCATTTGTTCTTGAGATACACCTATAGTGGAAATTTTGAAAAATACAGCATAGCAGCGCCAGCTGTTGAGCGATTTACACCAAAATATACAAAATGTCAATTCATGTCAAGGATTAACTGATTCTGAAGTTTGGTGAAAATTATTGCATTAGTTCTTGAGATACAGCTATAATGGAAATTCTGAAAAGTGCAGCATAGCAGCGCCACCTGTTGAGCGATTTGCACCAAAACACAAACAGCACTAATTCATATCAAAGTATACTTGAATCTAAAGTTTGATGAAAATCCAAGCATTAGTTGTTGAGATAGAGATATTGCGGAAATCGTAAAAAATGCAGTATAGCCTGTTGAGTGATTTACACCAAAATGTACAAAATTTCAATTCATGTCAAGAACTAACTGAATCTGAAGTTTGATGAAAATCCGTGCATTAGTTCTGGAGATTGAGCTATTGTGGAAATCGTGAAAAAGGCTGCATAGCAGCGCCACCTGTTGAGCGATTTATACAAAAAACTAATCAGCACCGACTTATATCAGGGACTAACTGAATATAAATTTTCATTAAATTCCGTGCATTAATTCTTGAGATAGAGCGCCCACAAAATTTGTGTCACATATAGACAGACAGACAGACTCACAGATGCATAGACTCACAGACAGACATTTTGTAAAAACATATTTTTCAGAATCTCTGACCCCCTAAAACGTGTAAATCCGTCGAAAACCGAAAGTCGAAAATTTTCACGAATCCAATACTTTCTTCTTCTTGTAAAGATAAAGTAAAAAGAAACAGAGCAAAAATAGTCGAAAATATAAATAAAAATTAAAAAGTGTAACATTTTAAAAAATACATTCTTTTATCATTTAATAGTTTAATGTTAATTAATTTATAATTATGCACTGAGAAAACAATTTAGAAATTTCAAATAGATAGTTTAAATAATGCTTTGTTTTTTACTTTCCTGTTGTCATATCTAAAACTGGAAACAGAGCAAAAATTTATGTATTTTTAATAAACTCAATAGTTCGCGCCCTCTATCAAGCGTAAACCAAAGCGGTGAATTTTCAATAATCGGAAAGAGGCTACTTCAGTCTCGCGAAAATACCCACTTGCTAATATTAATATCCAATGGGAGAAATTTTTTGAGCTATCTCGTTTGCATTTTAATATTTCTAAATGATTTTTTTTTCATTGGATAGCTGAGGTCGATAGAGACCGTTTTTTACTTTTTCGATTTTGTTTAAGGTATCTTTAACTAGGACACTTTCATTTTCGGAACCGGTTTCGAAAGTGAAAGCGTCCTCGTAAAAAAAAAAAATCTGCAAATAAAAACGAAAAAGTAAAAAGCGGCCGTTGTAGAGATCAGTCTGAGCTATTCAATATAAAAATAAAAACATTTAAAAATATTGAAATGCAAATAAGATATCTTTAAAAAAATCTTCCATAGGATTAGCATTAGTGAGCGGGTCTTTTGGCGTCACTGACGTAGCCCTTTAAAGTGGTGTTACGGAAACTTTTTGGAACTACGTAAATTGCAGATATGAAGTTAGGCGTAATTTTTAAGATAAACACTAAATGCTTGTAAAAAAGGTGTTTTTTTTAACTAATTTTAGTTTTACCTATTGCAAAATAACCGTAGCCTCTTTTTTTTTTTTTTTTTTTTTTTTTCTTTCTTTCTTCCTTTCTTTTTTTTTTTAACCATGCATTATTTTGGCTTCGCCAATGAAACAATCAACAGATTTGGGACGTATTCAAGGTCAATGTTAGTATGAAATAATCAATTAGAATTTTGAATTAATTTATTTACCAAAATTCAACTCTATATTTTATAATAAAATTCGAAACTATGTTTTAAACAGTATAATTTTGTAACCAATGTTATTGCATTCTTCCTAAAACATTCTTCCCATATACGTAACGAAAGTAAATCGATAAAAAGTGTTTCGCAAAATTATCAACATTGACCTTAGATGAGTGCGGTCAGTCGGATATGGTGATAGGCGAGTCTTATCTGTTGCAGCCGACTGAGGCTTTGATGAAAAGTTGATTTCGTAAATTGACCGATGTTGGATATTTATTGTGCAATTTCAGGCGATATGCAGAAAAGATTCAAGATGTTTTATGAAATTCCCTAAAATTCTCTTCTTGTGGAAGTTTTCTGCCTGAGTCCTGCATCAAACTTTCGAATTTAAAATTTTTAGCTTGTAGTCTTTAAAATTTAATGAAGACATAAATTTTTACACTCGCATTTTACATTTGTTCAGAGTATAGTCTTGTTTCGAGTCGGTTAACTCAATTTTACCCGAAACCGACCCGAACCGCCGGTCGGATCGGGACAGTTTGACTTTTTTTTCGTTGTGGTCGGGGGAGTTGAATTTAAATGTTTCAGATCCGGGTCTGGTTTACCCGATTTTTCAATCCTGAATATTTTTCAAATGAAGAAAACAGCATATTTGCGTATTAATGAGTGCAAGTGTGTTTTACAAAAAAGATACGATTAATATTAAGAGGGCACAGGACGTTTTAGTTTGTCAAAACGATCAAAAACATCATCATTTTCAAATTACGAAAATACAAATAATATGCAATTATGATCTTTTTCCGCTTTCTGCCGAAAGTATATATTCTCAGCTATATTATCCAGAAAAATAAATGTTGCATATACAAAATTAATATTTAAATTTTAAATTTAAAAATTCATCTCACTAATGCGCGAATTATAATCCTTAAGTGCTGCGCACATGATTAAACTCTAAATTATGCATATAGAAAACAATTTTTGAACAAAATAGAATCCTAACACACCTACTTCTAAATTAAAACCAAAATATATACAAAAAGGTTTGTTTAAACTTTAATTTTAGTACAAAATAAAAAAAAAAAAAAAAAAAAAAATCAAGTTTTTCAAGTGCAATAAAACAAATAACCAAAATATTTTAATTTTTTTGGTTTTACCATGAAGACTATAAAGAAAAGCATATTTAAGTAACTTTTTAAAGCTATAACTTATCAGTACAGCCCGATTATCCGCGGGATTGGGTGGCAAGGGCACCGCGGATAACCCGAAAAAGACTGAAAATGGAGTGCAAACATGAAAAAAAAAAGAAAATTCAACATAAAAACTATGTTTTAGTGTACAAAAAACGTAATAAAACGTTTAAAATACATACATATGCACACTATGTCAGAAACCTTTGCTTTACGTCTAAATCACTAAAATAAAGAACAGTAAACAAGAATCAATGCCGTACATACTGTACAAAAAGAGGTGAGTTACATATTTTTTTTTAAATCAGTCACTTGTTTTTGCTTCTTGTTTTGGAAACACATTTTCTTTATTCTAAATTGTAAACTATTATTTTTCTTTTAGTATGGAATAATTTTTGTCTCAAAAATGAAGTTATTCTTGATATGCTCTCCTGGAATTTATCATAATAGTGTTATTTAATCGTAAAATATTTTAATTGCTGTGCTTACGTTTGGTTAATAAAATCAAGAAATGACATCAAGACTTTATATCTGATATTTCAAGCATGGCAACCGAATCTAGAAATATTCTTCTATGACTTTCGAATACGTTGATTTTTCTGTTTATATTTAACAGTAGGGTTTATTGTATTTTCCTTGCTGTTGACTTGAATGTAAAAAAAAAAAAAATTGCTTCGCGGATAAACCGCACCGCGGATAATCGGGGCTTTACTGTAGTTTGAAAGTAACAGTGCGCGCAAACTCCAAATTTACTAATCATAGAAACGCTTTTTAAAGTTTTAACCCTTAAACGCCTGATTTTTCAAAAATCATTGTAATAATGTTTTTCGGCTTTCATTTTTAAATAAATCATGGGAAAAATACTTTAAAAAATCATATTTTGTTTTAAGTATGGTTTGCGGCTAAAAAACAGTTTGTTACTAATCGGCAATACTGGTCTTTAATTGAAAAAATAATTTTCCCTGATAAAATTCTATCATATTAAACACGCAAACATTTTAGGAACTATAATAAGAAATAAATTTTACTTGCTCACTGCAGAACAAAATAGGGTATTTTGCAAGCTTCCAAACAAAACAAAAAGAACATGTAGCGACAATTCAAAAAATAAATCTATCTTTATTCTTAACAGCACAAGTGTTGCCATCTACATGTTGAAAATCGATTTAATAATATTTTCAGAATATATTTTATTGGCAACATTAGGCATTATAGCTTCAATATTATTCTAATATTATTTTAGAGCCTAAATTGGGTATGTTGCCGAAAAGCAACACCCGGCATTTAAGAGTTAATATCAACGGACTTTCTGTTGTACTCACCGTCTATAAATGATGATAACTCAAGAAATAATGCAGCTTTTTGAATGGGGTTTATTGAATACTGTTGGGATTTTTTTTTTTTTAATTAAGAGTAAATCAAAATCTGAAAACTGATTTATGAAAGTTTAAAGGTCCTGTGCCCCCTTAAATTGTAGACTATTTTTCTATAATTGTATTAAAATGTGGATTCATTTTCTTTCACATCGCGTTTAGGTTGAATTTAAACAGAAAATTTGAGTTCAGATCGGGTACAGCCTAGTGTTGCCGATTTGTGCGGGACTTTGCGGTTTTCAGTATTTTTAAGAAAGCCCCGCGGAACCACTGCGCGGGACACCAAAATTCCCGATTTTTCATAATGCAAAAATTCTTTTAAATTTCTTCTAGTACTCACACTATTCGTTAGTCTGCATTGAGTGGAACTTACAGAATAACTTGTGTGAAAACAACCTGCCCTAACGGAAAATTCTTATGATTCCGCAGAAAGGAATACCGTACAAATGTATCTGCTAAAACGAGATAATTTTCCGACTCCTAGCTATTCTGTTTTTGGGCCATTCCATGAGAAACGGACAAAATGCCCCGCACGTGACGCTTACATAAATACCTATATTTATTAACTTATGAGTTGTTAAAATATAAATTATACGTTAAAATTAACAAAAAACAAACCCCTATATTTTCATATTAGCATAGCTGTTTTAATTTGAAAATACAATAACATTGTTAAAACAGCAGTAATATGTAGAAAAGCTGTCCCACACGTGATATAGAATGGTCCTTCAAGGCTCCGCTGCAACTGAAACTCCCCGATCGCGAAATCTCATGTTAGCCTATGGGAAAACTTTCAAGTGCGATTACTCATTACCTAACATAATTATCAAGATATCGTTTTCACCATCAGAAAGTAGACGTCAGATGCCGATGATGTGCGTTTTTAAAAATTGTCTACGTAAATTTTAAATACATAAAAAATCCCTATAAACTTTAAAATTTCCACTTGATTAAATTTTATCATCGTCTTAAAAATACTTAAAATTTGCGTAGACAATTTTTAAAAACGCACATCATCGGCATCTGACGTCTATTTTCTGATGGTGTAAACGGTATTTCAATAATTATATTAGGTAATGAGTAATCGCGCTTGAAAGTTTTCCCATAAGTTAACATGGGATTTCGAGTTCTGGAGTTTCAGTGCAGCGGCCCTTAAGGGGTCAAGTAACCTTTAAAGTGTCCAAAAATTTATTATTTTTTAAATATCTTATAATAAATATGATTCTTTAGTAACATTTAAAAACAAACCCCATACAAAAATTCGCATTAGAAGAGATGTTATGTCTAAAACACTTTGAGCTTTTGCTATATGATGAAGGGGTAATTTCATCTTTAATGTCAATTTTCTCAAAACAGCGATTTTGATCATTGCGCGCACGATTTCTGAAAAACGGTTACCTGGAATTTCACGAAAGTTTTGGTGAATGTATTAAACGTACAGAAGCACAAAATGACCTATTATTATGTTCCTCAAGTATAAGGTTTAGAATTCACGACTACTTTTGTAATAAAAAAATGTCGATATTTCGAATTTCTTTAAAAAAAAAAAATTCTCGAGATCTACAAGTTTTATTTTTTTCATTGTAGGTCATTTTGAAAACACTTTATATCTGTACTCATAAAAAAAATCTTGGCTTGTTTCAGCCATTCAAATGGGAAAAATCATCCGCGCAATGTATGCAAGAATAATTCTTTCGTAAAAATTGTATTCTTTTTAAAAATAAATTTTTAAAAATTATATATGTATATACCTTTTTTAACAACTTAAATTGATAAAATGAAACGTTCCTAACATGTGTTTTCAATTTTATAATTAAAAGTCAATTAGATAAAGAGTGAATGCAATTCTTACAGAGGTCACTTTTCCATGTACTTTATTGGATCAAAGGTTACCTGACACCAAGGGGCCGCTGCACTGAAAGCCCCCGATCGCGAAATCCATGTTAACCTATGGGGAAAATGTGAAGCGCGATCCCTCATTACCTAATATAATTATTGAAATACCGTTTACACCATCAGAAAATAGACGTCAGATGCCGACGATGTGCGTTTTTAAAAATTGTCTACGCAAATTTTAAGTATTTTTAAGACGATGATAAAATTTAATCAAGTGGAAATTTCAAGGTTTATGGGGATTATTTATGTACTTAAAATTTACGTAGACAATTTTTAAAAACGCACATCATTGGCATTTGACGTCTACTTTCTGATAGTGAAAACGGTATTTTGATAATTATATTAGGTAATGAGGGATCGCGCTTCACATTTTTCCCATAGGCTAACATGGGATTTCGCGATCGGGGAGTTTCAGTGCAGCGGAGCCTTAAGAGGCTACTTCAGTCAAGTGAAAAGACCCGTTCGCTAATGCTCATCCTATGGAAGAAATTTATAAAGATACCTCGGTTGCATTTTAATATTTTTAAATGATTTTTTTTTTTTTTTTTTTTTTTTTTTTTTTTTTTTTTTTTTTTTTTTTGCATTGGCTAGCTGAGATCGATCTGTACAAAGGCCATTTTTTACTTTTTCGATTTTGTGTACAGATATTTCTGATGAGGACACTTTCATTTTCGGAACTGATTTCGAAACTGAAAGCATCCTTATAAAAAAAAAAAAATCTGTAATCGAGATCGAAAAAGTAAAAAACGGCAGATGTAGAGATCGACCTCAGCTAACCAATGCAAAAAAAAAAATCATTTAAAAATATTAAAATGCAACCGAGATATCTTTATAAATTTCTTCCATAGGATTAGCATTAGCGAACGGGTCTTTTCACTTGACTGAAGTAGCCTCTTAATAGGTTTAAAAATCTCCACATTTTAAACCCTATACCAGGGACGGCGAACTTATGGCACGCGAAAGAATACCCTCGGCACTGCGTTGATTGTTCTAAAGCAAAATTAGAATGCACGTAAACAAAAACAATTTACATGACTTTAAACAAGACGGTGTTTTCTAATTATATATATATATTTTCTGATGTTTAAATGCAATTTAATAAATTCAAAAATATTTTAATATGGACTTTATATATATACAGTCGACCCTCTTTATACCGACACTCTAAGGTCCAGAAAAAAGTGTCGTCATAAGCGGAGTGTCGCGGTAACCGGAGTTAGAGAAAAATATGTCTAAAAAAAGCTGTATTTTTACTTAAAATAAGACAATTTTAAATTCATAACTGTTCTTGCACTTTTAAGCGATAAAACATTATTACTACACAAAATAAACAAAAGAACAAAATTGAAAAGAATAAAAATTAGATTTATGATCACTTGTTTTTTTATTGTTACATGGAATCTTGATGAATTAAGGTTTGCTTATCCCTAGATTCGCTTACTACATTTTTTTTTTCAATATTATACAATGAATTATAATCAATACTCGTTGTTTCAGAAATGGATGTTAGATAATTTCTGATCGTTTCAGTGCAATGCAATGCTTCGGTTTTAGCCGGTTGAAAAACGCCGTGTAACTACAAGAAAGCGCCGCCTGACCAGAACTAAAAAATCTCGAGTAGACTAATACGTCTACCTGGAGCTTAAGTGGGTCATTCATAGTGTGTTGGTTTCTTTATTCACATAAAGGATTGAAGTAAAATTTCTCATTTATCTCAATGGGCATTTTAGACAGTTTTGTGAAAAGTTTGGCTAAGACCTTTCTTATCGCTTAATTTCTCTGCTTTTAAGATGGATTATGAAAAATGGAAAATTTTCCTAAACCGCGGGATATCCGGAGTTGAAAATTATTCAACGACGTAAAATCCGGAGTTTATTCACATTAAAATCGTATACAGAAAATAGAGACTTTGAAAATCTGAAGTGATAAGCGGAGTGACGTGAAAACCGGGTGTCGGGATAACGAGGTCCGACTGTATATATATATATATATATATATATATATATATATATATATATATATAGCACATTATGTTTTAAATGCGTTTGTCGGACCCAGAATCCTGCACCATAAATAAACTAAGTATAACCATAAAACATCCAAGAAATTTAAACAGATATAACCTGAACAAGAAAAAAACAACAAAAGGCTGTGGCCTCTTCAGCGGTGGGCATTTTAGAAAGCACAGCAATGTTTCAGATTAATTACAATTTACAACAAACTATTATTCAGTAGTGGCAGTGGGTTTCGGCCAGAGTGTCTCAAAGCATAAATCAAATGCATAAAAACAATTGAAAGCATATAGCGAACACTCCCCCACCGGACCCGACGCCACAATAAACAGTGCATCTCGAAGATACAACTGATTCAGAACGTATGTGTAATGTATACTGAAACAATAAAAATATTTTACCCAAATCCGAGCAACACAGCCACAAAAAACAATAACTAAATTCCAGTGATCCATAATCTGTCCGTAAACGTTCCATGTCTGTTGCCACACAACGTTCTGAATCAGTTGTATCTTCGAGATGCACTGTTTATTGTGGCGTCGGGTCCGGTGGGGGAGTGTTCGCTATATGCTTTCAATTGTTTTTATGCATTTGATTTATGCTTTGCGACACTCTGGCCGAAACCCACTGCCACTACCGAATAATAGTTTGTTGTAAATTGTAATTAATCTGAAACATTGCTGTGCTTTCTAAAATGCCCACCGCTGAAGAGGCCACAGCCTTTTGTTGTTTTTTTCTTGTTCAGGTTATATCTGTTTAAATTTCTTGGATGTTTTATGGTTATACTTAGTTTATTTATGGTGCAGGATTCTGGGTCCGACAAACGCATTTAAAACATAATGTGCTATATATAATGTGTGTGGTTATATGCAGCTGTAGCGCTTATCGCATGGATTTTATTTTTATTTTTATATTTTACTTTTAGTTTTACTTTTGATTTTTCTGAGCTTATATTTGGCATTTCGATTATAAAGCAGCTATAGCGCTATTTCGAGTTGCATTTGTTATTGTGTTTGGTTCGGAGCTGGTTTTCTTGTATCCATAATTGTTATCTTACCTTACATTTTGCAACGAGTATACTCGCTCGAAAAAATTATTTAAAAATATTTTTCATCAATTTGCATTAATTATGGGATTAAACAAGTGTACAGATAAAAGATGAAAAACTTGCCCGAATGGGGATTTGTCTGAAAACATTTATGCCAAAAGTACAATTAATTTGAATTATATTTTTTGAAAAATTACTCACATTATATATTTGTTAACATGCTTGGTTTGAAATCAGAAATATGTGGGTGAGACTTCTGATGTACTACATAAGCGAATCAATAATCATAGATCATTGTCTGAAAGAAATGTGGCTGGTTCATCTTTCGAAATAAAGCATTTCCATGGTTTTAAAAATGTCAGAATACAAATTTTAGAGCAGGTTTTTGATCACGCTTTTAGATTGCGTAGTGAAAGTTTTTATATTTTGCGTACAAAATCATTATATCCACATGGGTTGAATACTAAAATTTGCTATCATACAGAGGGTTCAATATGTATTTATAATCTCTTTTCATCAGTTTACAAACCTTCATTTTCTTACAATAGAGGGAAAAGGGGGAATCACTCAAATAAAGCACTGTTTGTTAAATATAAAAATATAAATCCAGCCATAGTATTGCATGACTTATACAATCTTTTTAATAAAAATTACAATATTAAAGAAATTAAAACTATTTTATTCAGTCTAAAATTTAAACTTTTACGAAGATTGCAGCAGAAGATTAAAGAGTTTACTAGTGATAACACACAGTTTAAGGATTTATTAACGGACTTTTTATTATATAAAATAGGTAAATATCAAGAGTTTAAAACTGATAAAATATACTTCGTTTGTACATTTCAGCAAAAGAGATTTGATAACTTATATCTAAATAAAATTGTTACCAGACACAATGAAATTTTTCCAGTTAAAAATGTGTCTATTATTTCAACTTACAAATATACAAATACCTTGGGTAATAAATTATTTAATTATAGAGAAGTTGCACAGGATTTGGACTCCTACTTGAATTTGTCTTGAGAATGTGGGAATTTTCAGAAATCATCCTTTTACGATAAAAATGCAAAGCATATAGTTACAGGTGACCTTGGTTTTATATCCAACGATGAATTGAAACAATTAATGAAATACGGTACTAAATTTAGATTAAACAAGAAGATTAATTTAAAAAAATCTTTCAATCTATTCAAATCTGAATTACATATGTTTATACTCAATTTAAGTTACAAATTCAATAAACCTATCCCCCTTTTCAATGAATGAAAATTTAAAATATTGGATGATTTTAAATCATTTCAAATAAAATATATGAATGATTCTTCTAATTACACTTACCATAGAATAAATGCAAATTTAGAGAAGGAAATATCGAAATTAAAAAATACCTTTGTTTTTTGTTCAGTCGATAAAGCATCTAACAATTTTGCAGTTATTTGAAAAAGCTATTATGCTAATATATTTACTGAGCTTAACAATAATGTCACCTACAGTTTGTATAAATCTACTATTCAGACACTGATTAAGAAACATCTGGCCTTTTCAAAAAAGGTTAATATTCCTCTGCCTAAAGTAAAAAATTTGTCATTTCCTTTTCTTTTCGTAACACCTAAATTTCATAAGATACCAATTAAGTACAGATTTATTTGTAGTAATGTAAACAGCATTGGAAACGGATTTAATCGCAAATTTGAGGAAATGTTAAAAAAGATTTTAAATATACTAAAATTTAAGTATAACAGGGTTCGTACGCTTCAAGGACGTGTTACCAGAATTTTTGTAAAGTGATATTAATGAAGTGATTTAATAAAAAAATGTATCTTCAGATATAGCGACCAGTATTTTAGGAAATTCCTGGTACTAAAACACCTAAAATCCCAGGAATCCCCTGATGCGTACGAACCCTGTATAAAGATAGTAATATGTATTGGATTATTTTGAACAGTTATGAGATCAGGAATGAACTAATTAAAGATGATATACAAAGTGTCCAGACATATGATTTTGAGAATCTTTTCACAAACATTCCTATTGCAGGGTTAAATGATGTCCTTTTAAAGGTTGTCGATTTAATTATAGCTGACACAGATTTAGATTTTAATTTATTTAAATTATTATGTAATTTTTGTTTATATAACAACTATGTTTATACAGGTTCAAATATATATTTACAGAATAATGGAATAGGAATGGGAACAAGTTATTCTTCAACGGCAGCTAACTTATTTTTATTTTATTATGAATTTCAATTTTGTAGTGTCAATAAAGATGTTAATTTTCTGGCTTTTAGATATATCGATGATTTGATAATTTTGAACTGTGATCGCGATTTTTTGGGGATATCATGTAACATTTATCCTGATATGCTGGTTTTGAAAAAAACAAATGAAAATAATAGTGCTGCTGATTATCTTGATTTGAAAATAAACATTTCAAACGGTATACACATATCAATTTATAATAAACGGGATAACTTTAATTTTGAAGTTAACCATTTAGTTAATTGGAGTTCAAATATCCATAAACGCGTTTACGTCAATATCATAATAGGTCAGATTTTTCGCTACTATAAACTCTGTTCGAATAAAAATTTATTTTTTAAAGAACTTTTTAATTTAACCAGCATTTTGTATTATAAAAACAATATACCTTTGAATTTCATTAATAAATATACTAGTTTTACAGACAGTCTTCATTTTTGAGGAGTTGCTATGCGATTGACAGTTAATGATTTGTATAACCTAAAGCCTTTTTTGGACGGTTTTACAAGGATGTCTGCAATTGTGTGGCAACAGACATGGAACGTTTACGGACAGATTATGGATCACTGGAATTTAGTTATTGTTTTTTGTGGCTGTGTTGCTCGGATTTGGGTAAAATATTTTTATTGTTTCAGTATACATTACACATACGTTCTGAATCAGTTGTATCTTCGAGATGCACTGTTTATTGTGGCGTCGGGTCCGGTGGGGGAGTGTTCGCTATATGCTTTCAATTGTTTTTATGCATTTGATTTATGCTTTGCGACACTCTGGCCGAAACCCACTGCCACTACTGAATAATAGTTTGTTGTAAATTGTAATTAATCTGAAACATTGCTGTGCTTTCTAAAATGCCCACCGCTGAAGAGGCCACAGCCTTTTGTTGTTTTTTTCTTGTTCAGGTTATATCTGTTTAAATTTCTTGGATGTTTTATGGTTATACTTAGTTTATTTATGGTGCAGGATTCTGGGTCCGACAAACGCATTTAAAACATAATGTGCTATATATAATCTGTGTGGTTATATGCAGCTGTAGCGCTTATCGCATGGATTTTATTTTTATTTTTATATTTTACTTTTAGTTTTACTTTTGATTTTTCTGAGCTTATATATATATATATATATATTATACTTTATCAAATTAGGAGATGATATGAAGAAAATGAAAAAGAAAGATCGTTAGGCATTATAAGAAGAAAATGCCATTGATGAAATTATAGCGATATGCGATTAGGTCAGTGTGAAATTTGTCATTTTGAGAACTTTCCTTACTTACGTCTGCTAATCACTATTTTTGAAAATTAGTGATATGAAAAACTCAAATAGAAACCACTTCTCAAATGACTCCAGTTTCGCTTGAATTATATTAAACGTACTCGGTATCAATCTGATATTAATTATTTGTCATCCCAAATGCAATAACAGAAATCGCTTTTACTCTTTTATTATTTTCTAAAATTTATACAATTGTTACCATAAGGTTCGCCGCCCCCAAGGGCGTAAGAATCGGAGTAGCTGAGGGAGCTGTGGCTCCCCCTGGAATATTTCAAACGGGCTCAGCTCCCCCGGAAGAAATTCTCGCACCACATCTGTTTACGATACATTGCTGAATTAAAAAATAAAGTATACTTTTTCTAGGAAATTCACACAATAAACAACAAAGAGAAGAGAGAGAGGGGGTGATGAGCACACTTGTTTGTACCTTCACCCTTTTTCACATTATTTACAACCCTCCCGATTTCCAAAAAAGGGGGCCTTATATAGGTCTACTACAAATTACCTGCATCGATAACATATTTATAATGAGGAGGCCTTTAAAACTGATTTGGAAAATATTTGTAAAGAATTTGTAAGCAAAACAACGGAAAGCACTTTAATTTTTGGTAAATGGAAGTGGGAGAAGCCTTAAATTTGAATATTGTATTCGGGATCGGACATAAATTAAATTTCTATGTATCAAGTATATCTATTAAAAATAATTTTAACTGGATTAAAGAGTTGGTGACCTTTTGATATGCTTCTATTTTATACTTCTGTTTGTGAAGCGTGCAACACTATGAAGGAACCTTCCAAAATGAACGAAATGATCCGCGCCACTAGCTTTCCGCAGTATGCCCCGGCTCCCCCTGTTTGTACAAAGTTCCTACGCCACTGGCCGTCCCTGCCCTAGACCTCTAAGCTGCTAGACTAAGCTGCTCTCTTTTAATAATAAATAAATAATAAAAATAATAGATAATAAAAAAAACTCCACATTTTAAATCCTAGACCTAGGTAATCTGCCCATTTCAGGTCTATTCCATGAAAAACTGACAAAATGTTCTACTCGCGACATTTACATAAATATCTATACCTATTGACTAATAAGTTGTTAAAACATAAACTATTACATTAAAAATAACAAAAAATTCTAGATTTTCGTATTAGCATGGTTGTTTTAATTTGAGGTTGTAATAACATTGTTAAAACAGCAGAAATATGTAAAAAGCTGTCTAATACGTGACATGGAATGACCCTTTTACAGGTTTTACTGTACTTTTCTTTAGTAAAACCTGTTAAACGAAACCTGCTTATAACGGAAACCTGTCTTAAATGTAAAATTCTCATACCCCTTACCTTACAATTATTATTCAATCGGAAACCTCTTGAAAACGGATTTTTTTTTTCCGATCCTTAGCGATTTCGCTTTTACAGATTTTACCGCATAAGTTTATTGTGTTTGTCTAGAACAGTAAAACCTACTAAGACGGACAGTTAAGTGATGGAAAAAGATTTCGTTTTAGACAGTTTTTCGTCTTAACAGGTATAAGTGTGGTACTCTTTCCTTATAGGAACCATGCGTTTTTAACACTTTCCAACAAAGTTTAAAAGTGTTTATGACTTCGGTTTGTCTGACCGTATGGCCGTCTGCCCACGCTCTAACTCCAGTAAATATACTCGGATTGTCCTGAAATTTTTGGAAGTTATTGTCGTTTACCATAGCATGTTCCCTATTTCCAAATGAAGTTTGTAGTGTGTTTAGTTCATTTACAAGGACAGTCAAAAGTTTTCCGTTACATTAGGGCCTATGGGAAGAAATCGTTTAAAAGGATTTTTAATGATGTTAGACACATCCAAACATAACAAAATTGATATGCATTTATGAAGTGCATTGAAACATGCATTCTGTATAATATGCGGTGCAAAGAATAGGTATTATTCTTTTACAGGGCCACACAAAAGAATTCCGTTGCATAATGATATAGGGAGGAAGAGGGGAATTATTTGCGGCGTATTTTAATTATGTTACACTATTTTACATACAATGAAATTGATATACGTCGCTTAGGTTTACTATAAGTTATTTCATGTATATTACAAAGTGCATAGCATTTACAGGAACACGCAAAAGTTTTCAGATAGTATATTGTATCAGAAGTACTGTACATTAGCGGTGATTGCTGGAAATGCATTTTTAATTATGATATGCGCTTTTATGTTTCACTATATTTATGCATGCTATATGGTACGTGTAAATTATTCATATATTCAAATTATTCTATTATTCATATACAGGGCTACACAAAATAATTCGTAAGGGTTACTGGGTATGAGAGCAAATTGGTTAAAGGTGGGTTTTAAATGAGTTATGCATTTTTACGCTGAACCACATTTCGTTTATTTAAAAAAGTTTGTAGAATATAGATAAAATGATATACGTAAAGAATTGAATGCATATCGTCTATGGATGGTAATTTCTGGAAATGTGGTTTCAGTAGTTTTAAGTGTGTTTTAGTTTGAACTAAATTTTTGCTAAATAGTGGCGTGCAATAAGGGTACTAGGTAAACTACAGGGCTGTACAAAAGTATTCAAGTAATTTTTCAATTAATTGTATAAATTGCTGAAAGAGAAATTTCAACCTTTTATACGTTTTCTTGCTAAACTAAATTTTCTCATTATATAGTATATATATCAACCTACAGATCAAATACAGGGTTGTTCAAAAGAATTGGAATACATATTTGGCTATGGGCCATAACTACTGAAATCAGATTTTTAAATGTTTACTTAGTTATCTTATTTACCTTATTTCCCTAAGTAACGAAGTTTCGTTAAAACTTTCAGGGAGTGTTGGAAAGTGTTTCATAATCTATGCTGTACACATGATTTTTCTTACTTGTTTACATTTAATTACAATATTCCGTTATGGACAGGTTTCATTATAGAATTTACTGTATTTTTATGTTCCGAATTAGAAGCTGCGGAGCTCTCATTACAAAAAGTATAAAAAGCAACGTATTGCAGCCGTCCGGAAGAAAGCACTTCCGGAAAATTTTGGTATATTTTCACCGATAATGACCCCCAGAAGACCCCAAACCACACTGAGTTGAAATGTGACTTTTATATATATTATATATAATAAAGATGAAATCACAAATATATGAACAAATTGGTAAAATTCTAAAGATGAACAAGATATGAACATTGAAACCAGTATGTAAAATAAGAAATTATGATTAATCCACAGAATCATCAGAGGAGCTTGCAGGTTTAATTCATAGTGAAGATGCATTATTTCATCAAATTTTGTCGGTATTAAGTCTAAAATGACAAAATTTAGCTCCTAATAGCACATTATATAAAACAAAGTAAATGATAAAAAACCAAGAGATCTAAAGAAAGATACACCTCACACAGGATATTAAAAATCGAAAATATATATGATATATCTTGTTATGTTGTTGGTATCTTGTTGATATATATGTCATATCTTGTTCATATTTAGAATTTTACCATTTGTTCATATATTTGTGATTTCATCTTTAATATATATATATCCATATAATAAAGATGAAATCACAAATATATCTATATATATATATCTGATTTTTGTCACGCGACAACTCTCGTATTTATTAACCGATTTCGATTAGATTAATTGTATACATAGAACATACCAATGTCTCGACCGAGTTCGTTGGCCAGCTTCATCCGCCATCTTGTTTCAAAATGGCGGCCATTTATTTTTTTTAATTTAAAAATTTAAAAAGCGGTGTGAATAAATTAAAAACTTAAACATATTTTTTTCTTAAGAGTTTTACCTTAATACAGGGATTCCGGAGTATATTTTGTTTCGCCTTTACCTTAAAAAATGGCTGAGACATAGTAGTTTGAATTTCTGGGGTGGCTGTATTTTGAAACAATCTGATATTTGTCGCGCTGTAACTCTTGTATTTATAAACTGATTTGGATGAGATTGATTGTATGCACAGTACATATACCAATGTCTCGACCGAGTTCGTTGGCCAGTTTCAAACGCCATCTTGTTTGAAACTGGCGGCTATTTGAACCGTGTACTGCCGCACAATGCTTAAATATTATTAATATCCCTTAGGGGCGGTCCATAAATGATGTCAGACTTTTTTCAATATTTTTGACCCCCTCCCCCCCTTTTTTTGTCACAAAGTGTCACACTTCACAATACCCCCTCCTCCACCCCCTTGTCACATGTCACGCTATATTACATAAACATATACTTGCAGTTCAGAAACAAAGCACTACGTTATAGATCATATTCCAAACTTTATGTGTTTTAACGACATTTGTGAGCATAACAATAAAAATGATTCATGTATTTATTTTGTATGAAATAAGATTAAGGTTTATAACAAAAACATAATTAATATACAATAGTAATAAAATATTAATACGAAAGAGCAGTTGAAAACAGTCGTTTTTGGAATTTGAAATGGAATTTAATATATTTGGCTTTAAATCTGCTTTATAAACACAAAATATTTTAATTTCAAAATAACTTCAAAATTTAATCTGCTAGTTTTTAATGCTTTTATTTTAACCAAAATGTGTGATGCCACATTTCTTTTTACCCCCTCCCACCCCCTTGTCACAAACCGTCACAATTTCACGAACCCCTTCCCCCCCCCCTCCAAGCGTGACATCATTTGTGGAAGGCCCCTTGGCTTCAAATTCTCGCCAAACTTGGCGACACTTGGCGAAATATCGCGAAATTTGGCGACCCAAAAATAAGTATCCAAAAATGATGCCCAACTTGGCTATAACTTACTAATTTGGCGCAATTCTCATTCAAATTCAGTATTGTCGAATGTTCTTTTATCGGGTTCGTCGCGTTTTAGTTTCTTAAAATTTGAGTAAAATTAGCTTCGAGTAAAACTTGCAAAATTTTAAAGCCAAGATGTATGAAAGCTACCTCTTCCTCCCTGCACATGCCGAAAGGAATTGTCCCGCTTTTTTGTGACAGTGGAGTTGGCAACACTAGTACAGCCCGACCCGTGCTGGATTCTAATTTAGAGATAACAGCATGACGTATCATTATTCCGAAGTTCATTTTAACTGGCTTATTACTACATTTACAGTTGGCCAATAAAAAAGAATACTTCATACATTTAAATCTCTGAACTATATAAGTGAAAAACAGGAAGAGCCATTTGAATGGAAATTATCTTTTTTATATTATTTAACTAGTTGGATGTCCCATTCCCAAAACTTTCTTCTGCCTCATATATCCTAATATTTCAAAAAGTAGTTACAGTTGGTTGGCTGTGTTTATGACGGCCAATTATCAACACGAGGGATATAAGCCCTAAGGGGGGGGGGGTGCCCTCCGTGGGGGGTCTTTCTAAGGGAACCTAATCCGTGCTTACACTTGGAAAACCAAGGTTCGAAGAAAACCACGAAAACTCCGAACGATTAGGCCGACGGGCGCGATTGGGATCGAACCCAGCACCTCCCGTCTACCAGCTTCAAGAGCAGGACCTCTCGGCCACTGGTGGGATCCTAAAAGTAGTTACAGATGTTAATACTTCAATATTATTAGTTAAATACTATACCAACTTTGATTTTCATCTTAAATTTCTGCTTCAGCCTATTAATCGCAGTAAAAACGGGTTAACCCTTTAGCGGGCGGTGTCCACAAAAAAAGACACCTAATTTTAATTCCAAAACTGACAAACAGCACCAAGAAAATTTAGCTAAAATTTTCCTTTTATAAAGTACGAGAAAATAAGCAAGTTTTTATTTTCTAATAAATTCTTTTGTAAATTCTGGTGTCAGTCTACCATTTCATCATTTTACAAACAGAATTACTCCGTCCCGGAAAGAGTTAATCTTGATCATGATATTTATTAAAATCGATAGTTTTTCGTTAGTTTGAAATTTCCTTTCTAGGTATAGTTTGAACCGAAGATTTAAAATATAGTGTCAAAATTGGGTGTTGCCTGGCAATAGTCGAAACATATTAAGCGAGTGAAATGGTCATATTAGCAAGAAATAATACATTAATAGAAGTGGCAGTCTGTAGCATTTGAGCAATCGAGTACAGAACTTCAGTTTGGATACAGCCCCTAAAATAGGCTCATTTTAAAATAATTAATTTCTCGGAAACTAATCGTACGAATTTTGTGAAAGTTTGGATTTAGGCTAATTAAAGGGTGTAGAATTTATTTATGGTGTCAAACTTGGCTATCGATGTTGAGAAAAACAAAGTTTGAGTTCGTTTTGATATCTAGACGGCCCCATAAGCTAATTGTATATACACCATTTAAAAGTAGACTTTATTTCCAATCGTTTGGTACCTGTAATTTTTCTTCTATTACAATTAGTTGCAAAGTTAGTAGGGGGTGTTTACTTTTTTTGTCCACGACTGTACGTAGCATCTCAGAGATCTGATCAAGAAAGCACAGTAGGACACCGCAGGCCATGATCCTTCATTCTTCCAACGCCGCGAAGAGTAGTTTTAGTTTTAAATATGTGAAAGCAGATTCACATAAAAATAGTTATTGAGTACTCCAAAAATAACAGTATTTAACTAACTAGTACCCTTTTTAATTCACTTAAATTTAATATGATGAAAAGAAACTGTATCATATTTATGAAGAAAAGCTCTTTTTCCGTCCAGCTATTTTCATCTCCCTTATCCGGATTTTTTGCCATATTATACTGAAAAAAAAAATTATGCCATTGGCATCTAGAAAATAAATTGTGTCCCGGAAAAAATAGTTCCATGTCATCCTTATAAATTCTAGTTCCCTTTGCTAGAGAATTCTAGTTATTCCTATTAAAATTCAAGGGTGTTTTTCTATATTATCGTGGTCAAATTTATTTAAAAATCTTTGAAAATAACTGCCAACACAAGAAGTGAGTTTTAGTAGCTATAATTCTAACTTATGAATTAATTCTAGAAATCAAGTGATAATTTCTCGCATTTCAAACGATTCCTAATATAATGTATTGTTTCATCACCAAGAAAACTATAGACTAGAAATTCTCGATCATTTCGTCTATTCAGTTTATTTCTTTACTTTATTCGCATAACTCGGAAATCTATATTTCTAGTTTAGGGATTTAGAAAATGACTACCTATTTGTCCTCTAGATGAAGACGATATATATTCTTTCTTTGTGTAGATATGGCAACACTAGGTACAACCTAAAATCTCGGGTACGCTACTTATTCGTTAGGCCTAATTTTGACCATTGCTTAAACCTTTCAGGAACAAAGTAATTGTGTTTCTAAAATGTTGAAGTCACCAGAATTTACGAACAGACTGATTTGAAAATAAATAAGTGTTTTTCTTCGCATACATTCTAAAAACAGAATTTGATTAAAAAATTCTGGTACAATTTAGGAATTTAAAATTAAAATTAAGTGGTATAAATATAATTTCATCGTCCTCCAAGGGTAACTGGCTCGTTTGATTAATGTGACCCCTAAATTCAGTTTCTTGTAACTATTTCCTTGGGGGGAAAATCATTCAAAATACTTAAGCTCAAAGAATTAATGAAGCCGCTTTCTTTTCTCAATTTTCTCGCATCTTATCACATATCTTGAGTAATAGATAGTTCATGAAGTTTTAAAAACACATAACAATATCAAGATTCATGTTCGATTTCTTATCTATTAGATAGAATTTCATATGGAGATATTTGCTTTAGAATGTAAATATTTTGTGTCTATCTGATTTTCGTATTCTTTTCTTTGCTAATGATTCCTTTAGTTTTCTTGATATGGATTAATAGAAAAACATTCTTTAAGGTGGTTCGCAAATTCCCTGCTCAGCAACGCTAAACTTTCTGATATATTTTCTGACTCATTTTTAAGCGTAAAGGCATAAAATTGGCAGGCCTGATTACTGAAGCGATTTAGAATCGAATAAAGTTTTTGATAAATAAATTACTTATTCTAGTTATAAGCGATTCTTCTCACATGACGACAAGTTTTCCCCTTCCTGCGCTGCCACGATTTTTTTAATTTTTAATTTTTTTTTTTTACTTTTTTGAAACTTTTTAAATTTTTTAACCATTTGGAAAAATGGTTATTGCCCTCGTCAGGGTAGGAAATCAAAAGCATATCTGAAGCTTTTGATTGGTTTAATCTGCATTTTATTCGTTCTCTGATTGGTCTATACAGTAATCTGTATTTCCCTTTAATTTCAACAGAGATGGATACTTTCTGTTGCTACTATAACAAAAAAGTAATAAAAACTACAAAAAAAATTAATAACTCAGAAACAAATTGAGATACAGCTTTCAAACAAATTGCATTTAAAAGTACATTTTTTTTTCTCTATACGACGGTGTAAAAAGTAATATTGTGGGATGTTTAGAAGCTTAAGAATGAAATTTCATTTAAAATTGGTCGTCAGATTTCTTGGAAATCTGACGATAGAAAAGCCTTTTTCCGAACAGCCAATGAAATGCTTGGAAAATACGTAAGTTTCAGGTGGATAATACGTACGAGTCGCAGGCGATTTTTCTCCCTTGGAATTTTTACGTGTAATAACACTATTAATGTTTAATTCATGGCGTACGTAATGTATGATCAACTCCGTGCTATTTTTTATGTCTTAAATTTTTGTCTTTGAAAAAATCATTTTCCAAATGGTCGTTGTAATTAGTTAAATTCCTTTTTTTGTATCTTTTTTTTAATGGAATTTTTTTAATTTTTTTGTAATAAAAATATTTTTTAGTTAGTTTGTGAATTTTTAATTTTTTTACTTTCTTCTATCTTTACAAGAAGAAAATAATGGATTCGTGAAAATTTTCGACTTCCGCTTTTCGATTGATTTATACGTTTTAGAATGTCCTGAACACGATTTGACGGTTTTTAGAAAATGTCTGTCTGTGAGTCTGTCTGTCAGTCTGCTACTCCGTGAGTCTGTATGTAACAAAAATTTTGTGGGCGCTCTATCTCAAGAACTAATGCACGGAATTTCACAAAACTTTAGATTCAGTTAGCCTTGATATAATCTGATTCTGATTACTTCTTGGTGTAAATCGCCCGACAGGTGGCGCTGCTATGATGCCTTTTCACGATTTCCGCAATAGCTATATATCAAGAACAAATGCACGAATTTTCATCAAACTTCAGATTCAGTTAGTCCCTGATATAAATTCGTGCTTTTTAACTTTTTGTGTAAATCGCCCGAGAGGTGGTGGTTCTATGCTGCATTTTTCAAGATTTCCGCAATAGCTGTATCTCAAGTGCTAATGCATGGATTTCCATCAAGCTTTAGAGTTTAGATGCAGTTACTCCCTGGAATAAATTGGTCGTAATTAGTTTTTAGTGTAAATCGCACAACAGGTGACTCTGCTATGCAGAATTTTTTACAATTTTCGCAATAGCTCTATCTCAAAAACTAATGCACGGATTTCCATCAAACTTCAGATTCAATAAGAAGTTGACGTAAGTTGTTGATCATTGGAGTTTGGTGTAAATCATCTAACCGGTGGCATTGATATGCTGCATTTTTCTGGAAGTATTAACATGTATGAGATAGAAGAAAGTTTTGGGATTGCCACATCCGACTAGTTTGTAAATATTAATAGGAAATTTTGAAATTATTTTGGTAACTTGCATATTTTTTCATTCATCTGTTAATTTTCGTGCGTTCTTATGAATTTTTTTTAACTTGTGAAAACGCTGCTTCGTTAAAATGTTAGGAAATATAACCTAATAATGAAATAGGTTTTTTAAAAAATAAACATGCAGATATGTGTGGATAAAAAAATATTTATTATAGTTATTTAAACAATACATTGTGAATAATATCTATATTAATGTCAGTTAGTAGAATCCCGAGTGACAAAAAATTCTTTACAGCAGTATGTATGTTTTCCAAATTTCACCTTTTTTGGACATATAGTGGTAAACTCTGAACTCTTGTGTAATTAGGTTGGGTAAATATTCTAAATATGATCCTTGGTTGTTAAATTCTTACAACGAGTTGTTAATTTTTTAATATCCCCACCAACTGTACGTACAACTGGTGATACACTGTAAAAAAAAAAAAAAAAAAAAACCACGACATTTTTACAGTACAAAGGCGCACAAACTGGATCACAGTGAATGCGCTGTATCTTTCTTTGGTTTCCTGACTATATAAACATGGAAAACACTGTAGTTGCGTAAAATTAACAGCACTATCTTTCTTTGGTTTCCTGACTATATAAACATGGAAAATGCAGTATTTGCGTAAAATTAACAGCACTATCTTTCTTTGGTTTCCTGACTATATACACATGGAAAATACGGTAGTTGCGTAAAATTAACAGCACATGTGCTGTTAATTTTACGCAACTACTGTATTTTCCATGTTTATATAGTCAGGAAACCAAAGAAAGATACAGCACATTCACTGTGATCGAGTTTGTTCTGGCAAATTTACAGTGGTTTTTTTACAGTGTACAATATATGACATCATGTGCATTTTTAATTCATGTTTTCTTGAAAATTATTTTTGGCACTCTTCGCAAGTATATGGTTTTTCACCTGTATGGATCTGTGAATGTTCTTTTAAATTCCATTTACTTGTAAAGTATTTGTCACAAATAGAACACACCTGTAAGAGAAGTAAAGAAAACAATTAGAATTCTCTTCAACGATATAGATAAAAAAACACTTGTTAAAGAATGGACGATAAAATATTTTATTTTAAATTTACTCTAATTACGTTTAATATAATAATTCTAATATTTCATATATAAGTACTCACATATTTATTATCCTTTAACTCTTCATGTGCTAAGGGCGAATCATTCAGATCATTCATTTCTGATAAAGAGGTTTGCTGCTGTTTTGATTCATCTTGCTGCAACATCTACACAATAAAAGAAACATATTTATATTTACATACTTAGAAAAAGTTTAATGGATAAATAATCTTTTGTTTTTTATTTATTTTAATTAATATGTATATTTTTTGCAATGATGCACTAAAACTTACTTTATTAACTGACGAAGAAATTGATTTCTCACTTGGATTAAAATCAGGAAATTTACCCTAACTATACATTCACTCACCTTCACCCAGGAGACCGATTTTCCTTTATTACATAATTTTAACAACAATTTTTATCGACACTCAGATATCCCATTTATCAAAAAAATATTAAATCACAGAACAATTTGTGCCCCATACTTTCACCCCTATTGCTTATCATTCTAATAATTATCAGATATGTCTTTCTCAGAAATATGAATCCTCAGAAACCATATGAATCAGTAAAGAAAATGAAATATATATTAAATATTAAATAACCTCATACACGAAAAGTATCACAGAAGAAAAATAATTAACTATCACATAAAATTCCATCTATTAGATATAGAACATCAACTATTGAATGAAAACATATACAAGTTACTAAAAAATTTCATAAGAACCTACAAAAATTAACAGATGAATGAAAAAATATGCAAGTTCGCAAAATAATTTCTATCTTTTCTAGAAATATTTAAAAAAAGTTTTTAAAAATTCATAAATTAACAAAAAAATGTAAAAAAAATACAAAAAAGCTAAAAAAAAAAAACTACGAAAAGTTAACAAATTTACAAAAACGTTTTAAAAAATTACAAATTAGTAGTAAAAAAATATTAATATTTTCTAAAAATGCTTAAAAAATGTAAAAGTTAGTGAAAAAAATTTCATAAGGAGACATGAAATTAATTGATGAACGAAAAAATATGCAAGTTAGCAAAATAATTTCAAAATTTTCTATAAATCTCTCTATTCTAAAAAAAAGTAACTACCGCTGTCACCGCCGCCGCCGCCGCCGCCGCCGCCGGTTTTGAATTTTTTGTGACTGGAGGTCTTTCTTCATTAATATTAAGAAAAATAATGCATACAAAAATATAAAAATCGGTGGTTTTATACAGAAATGTTTGATAAACACGCTGAAGCAGACAGTTTTCAAATCGAAGAATTATTTTAAGAGATATTTAATGCTAAAGTTGGACAAAATCGTTCCACTAAAAAAGTTTTATTGCAGCAAAAAGTATATATGGCAGTGTAATCATTTTTAGATCATTTTATGCGTTAGAATTTGCCGGAGTGCAGATTGCATTAATTTTTTTATTTTGACTCATTTTTTGAGGTTTTATTTCTATTTTAAATTCAAATTTTCAGCATTTCTAGAGATATTTTTTACAGATTTCAGAAAGTGATATTAATTTAAACTGTTGCCAACTAAACAGAGGAAGCAATAATGTTTGCTTAAAAAAAAAAATATTTATACGTGTAAATAAATTAAAAATTTATTTACACGTGACTATTATAAACAGAAAAAAAAACATTTGGAATTAGAATTAAATAATTATGTGCAAAAAGCAGGAACTTATTAAAAATTACGTCATAAAAACTATAATTACACGTGAATTTTAAGTGAGAAAGGAATTTGTAAAATAATAAATTTATTAACATGCGTTAGAAGTATTAAATAGGAGAAATTACGTCATATTTACGTCACATTACAGTTATTACATAAAAGGAACGCAAAATAATATTGCAAAACGGTTTAATTTTAAATATTGCGCTAGACATTTATTTGATATTTTGAGAGGATACTTTTCAACTGGTATTTTCAAGTGAATATTTAACAGAGAAAGAATAGCTTGGTAAAAATTACGTCAGATTAAAAACGATTAATTTAAAATGTCTCATTTAAAAGAACTTTCTTTTGGCTTTGTTAAAAAATACCAGGATACAAAGACTCTGTTTACTTAATTCCTTTTATATTAGCTTATTTTGAAATGTTGTTACATGTGTCTACGTCATCAAGTTATTTTTATTTCGACGTTTTATTTGTATTTTTATTAATGCTGTACTAATTTATTTGTTCTTTCGTTATTTAAAATAAAAAATTATGTCAATTTGTATAATTTGACGAGTGGTTTGGCGATTTATATAATTTGGCGAAATGGGTCGACGGGATAATCAAGTAGTACCGCAGCGGATTTGGCGTTAAAATCCCCCAATCAAAGAGAAATGAATAGAAATCCGTTTATAAGGAGTTCGCCACTGTTTTTTAAATTATAATTCAATCTTTCGAAATCTTTTTAAAGCCGATCAAATTAGCGTGCATTTAGAGTCTGCGGTGTCTGGACGGGGGTTGGCGAGCGTAGCTCGTAGGGGGCCGAGCCCCCTAGTATTTACAAAAAATAACAAAAAGTTTTTTAAAAATCACAAACTAACAAAAAAATTACAAAAAAGTAAAACAATTTACAAAAAAGTTTTAAAAAAATACAAAAATTACAAAAAATGCATACAAAAAAGTTAAAAAAATGTATAAAAAGTTTTAAAAATTTACAAAAGTTTTTATAAACTACAAAAAATTTTAAAAAATGTATAAAAGTTAAAAAATATATACACCATAACAAAAAAAAAAAAAAAAAAAAAAAAAAAAAAAAAATACAAGTTACTGCAAAAAAAATTTCAAATTTAACAAAAACTAACACAAAGTTTAACTGCTACAATTTTAAGTATGCATACACAGTTTGTCAGGCAATCACTTTGATTACCACTAATACAAGATTTTGAAAAGTGATGCAGCGTTTATCATTTCGACTGCCGAAAAATTTGCATAAAAGAAGGTGCTGGAAATGGCAAAAACAGATGGAAAAACTCTCCGAATGCAGCCGTACGCGTAAACTTCGTAGAATGCGAAGTGCCTTTCTAAAAGAGGGGAAATAACCGGCAATGTGTGGGTGTAAAGGATTTTGCTCGTAGCTCGGGAAAAGGTATTGGTAGAGGATTAAAACAGTGGAAAGAAACTTTTAACTTGCGAACAATTTATATGCCTGCCTGCCAATTTATTTATTTACTTATTCACACTTCAAGTGAGGATATCTCGAAAACGGTTGGATTCGGACGGGTAGTTCCATTGGACTTTTTAATGTACATGACGAGACCTTTCTTTTGATACCACTCTCGTCCAAATTCACAACTTGCACCTGAGAACGTTCCCTAGTAAGTGGATATCTGCTGTTTTTAAAAGCAGTGGTGAAACACTATCACATGATTAAAACTCTGTTAAAAAGTGGTATTTTAATGTTAAAACGTAGTCTAATATTTGCTTCTATGTATTGAAATATTCATATAGTTTGGTTTAAAAAATAGGTTATTTGAAATATGAAATGTTTAGTTAAAATTAAAGATTGTATTCATATATATTCTGTACCATTAAAAAAATTATAAATACAGTATTCATATATTTAACAACTTGATGGAAGACAATTCAGAAATCTCCGAAGTGCAAGGTGAAACATATGACAATTTGATTAATAATATGAGAAGAATAACTCAGATTAGTTTTAATATGTCAAATGATTATAGAAGTTAGAAATTCTATGTATGAGCAATTTATACAAGGTGAAAATCGTTTACTATAAGAATTCCAGAGGAAAGTAAAATCTATTAACTTCAACTCTATTGCCATCTGAAATCAGTGTCTATCTCAAAGACCTGTCTCATTTTTGCCAGTCAGTGAAAATTAATCAGGAGACTTTCAATTTTCTGTATAGTTTAATAAACAAAAAACTACAAAAGGAATTTCGTGGATCCCATATTTATATCTTAGCATAACAGTCGAGAAAAAAAAAAAGTAAACACCCCTATTAACTCCTCAACAAATTATCGTAGAAGAAAGTTACTGGTACCGAACGATTGGAAATAAAGTCTACTTTTAAATGATGTATATAAAATTTGCTTAGGGGCCATCTACATATTAAAACTAACCCAAACTTCATGTTTTTAGGGTTTCGTACTTAAAAAGTAAAAACGGAACCATTATAAGATCCCTCCTGTGTCTGTCTGTCTGTTACAGCCATTTTACTCGAAAACTATGGAACGTGGAAAATTCTAATTGGGGGAAGTAATAGGGACTATTGACCCACATATTTACAGATTATTAAAAATTTACAAATATTTTTAGGAAAAATGTAGAGGGGCTAATTAAGTTACTTGAAAAAAAAATTTTCTTTGTATATAATGTAGGGTATCATGGGAAAGCTTTCGTAACGCTAAACTCAAAAATAGAGTTCTTTTAATTTTAGATATTATATTTTCATTGATATCGTCGAAAATGTAGTGCAAAAATATGTCTCTTCTCTCCCCTTCCCCCCCCCCCCCGCGCCCATCTATTTCCAAATCTACTGAAACTAAAATTATGAAAAAATTAGAGGTAGTAGATGTTAATTTAAACCTTATTGCATAGGTCATATAGTTTTTGAGAAAAGCGCATTTTTACGTTACACACAAATTTCGATTTGCGGGCATTCAGAAAAGCTGTTGAGGAGCGCTGGAGGTACCTATCGTCGCAGAAGTATAAAAGGATTGTTGATAATGATTTTTGAAAAAAATAATAACAACTTTTAATGATACATTTGTATAATACAATGTCCAGTAGCAGCATAAAAGCAATAAACGTCAAATTGTTAAAAGCAGACTAATTTAATTAGAATTAATCACATAAATATTATGGGATACGAGACTAGTTAAGATTTGTGGATATCTCAATACGCCTCCTGTGTCTTTAAAATTTAATTAAAAACCTATCTGGAAAAACGCGGCATGGCCAAGTCGGCGTTGCTACTTGGCGACCTCCTTTCCAAGCACCCTTAGCAAAATGCCAAGTTTAAACTTTGAACAAGGATTTTGTTTTAGCGATACTGTAAAAAGAAAAGATTATTACTACGCTGAATTTAGTTTTATGAAATGCTAAATGAAGTTTAAATATACACTACTTTTATTCTCTGTGCCGAATTAAGTTCATCATAAACATATTAGGGTAAGATTTAAATAAGAGTTATACAGAATAGCAATATTTCATATTATTTAGGCTTCATATCTCTTTGAACTTTTACGGTATACCCATTCATACTTTTCTACCATATATTCAGCTATAACAAACCCTACGTTTTATAGGGGTTTTTTTTTATAAAGTCTTATTTTTCTTTTAGTAACGATTTTTTAATAACACTGTTAATAATTGACATATTTATTGCACGGAACCCTCTGAGCGCGAGTAATACTCGCACTTGACCGTTCATTTCAATGGCAATACCCAATTTTAACATATTTCAAATCTTCAGTTCAAACTATGCCTAGACACCAAATTTCAAGTCATTTGAATGATAAGTTTTTGAATTATAAACATTCAAAAATTAGTGCTTCTGATTTTAAATTACATTTTCATATTTTTATTAAAATCTCCTGAAATTATACTCCCAATGTGAAAATTTTTTGTGTAACAATAATACTAAAAAACCCAAACATAAATGCGTTGAATTTGCATTTTTTATAATTTTATGATATGAATTACAAAATTAATATTCGAAAAAATTTTGAATGGCAACCTACAATTTTTTTGATGGATTTAGATTTATTAAGTCCTGTTTCATGGAAATCCAAAATTTCACATTTTTCATCCAAGTAGTTTTCACATTATGCTTAAAAAACGGCAAAATGATGGAAGTGACTAGATATTTTCCAATTTCTTATGCTATCCTGTAATCTAGCAGTCTTCAATAACTGCTTGATTGACGCTTATGTTATGACATCTTATGTTAATAAGATGTCTTGATCAAGAAGGGGCTCTCTCGGTCAACAATCGAGTACCGAACTTCAATTTGGATACAGCCCCTAAAATACGCTCGTTTTAAAATAATTAATTTCTCGGAAATTTATCGTACGAATTGCATAAAAGTTTGTTTTTAGGCTAATTGAAGGATCCAGAGTTCATTTATGCTGTCAGAATTGTGTGCTGTTATTGAAGAATACAAAGTTATGGTTCGTTTTAATATGAATATGGCCCCCTAAGCAAATTTTATATATATCATCTAAAAGTAGACTTTATTGCCAATCGTGTGGTGCCAGTAACTTTCTTCTATGATAATGTGTTGCAGAGTTAGTAAGGGGTGTTTACTTTTTTTCCCCACGACTGTACATATACAGTTGTGAAGTCAAACTCTTTTGTGTTCTTCTCACGGCTTAGGAATGGTGAGTCAAAACTAGCGATGATATTTTGTTCGCCCTCACATGCCTAATGATGAACAAATATATGTTTTCTTGAATTTGAGTATTTCTCTGTATTACAAGGTTAAAATTGTGCGAAGTACTGTCTTTTAAGATGATGTCACAGCAAAACATGTGTAAAAATCTATACATTTTTCTTTTAGTTCAAAATACTCTTTTCACTGGTAGGGGGGGGGGGGGGGGGCACGAATCGTTTTGTTAAGAATAATTTAAAATAATTTTATGTTTCTAGGAAAAATATATTTTTAATGTGTAATTTTCAATTATTGGTTAGATTAAAAAATAATTTCTTTTGTTTAAAATTAATGGATTTTGCTTAATTATGAATATTTCTTGAAGTGTGGGTCGTCCAAGGTTAAAATCCTACAAAATTAGTGTCATACAGTACAATCATATCTCAAACTAGCATAAAAAATTAATATTCGTTTAAAATCATCTTTTTTCATTAAAAATAAATATTTCTCTTTGTTTCGTTCATTTATTACTATTAATTAAGGTATTAGCCGTTCAGAAACAAAAAAATATAAGTTTAGCCATCCTCTCATAGCATGATTACTCTCTTGGAATATGATTAAACGCTTAAACGCCCTTTTTACTCGCTAGGGGACGCTCGAATCGCTTTGATAAAAACATTTTCAAATAATTTTATGTTTCTAGGAAAAATATTTTTTAATGTGTAATTTTCAATTATTGATTAGATTAAAAAATAATTTATTTTGTTTAAAATTGATTGATTTTGCTTAATTATGAATATTTCTTGAGGTATAGTTCGTCCAAGGTTAAAATCCTACAAAATTAGTGTCATGCAGTACAATCATATCTCAAACTAGCATAAAAATTAATATTCGTTTAAAATCATTTTTTTTCCTTAAAAATCAATATTTCCTTTTGTTTTGTTCATTTATTAATATTAATTAAGGTGTTAGCCGTTCAAAAACTAAAAATATAAGTTTAGCCATACTCTTATAGCATGATTACTCTCTTGGAATATGATTAAACGCTTAAACGCCATTTTTACACGCTAGAGGACGCTCGAATCGCTTTGCTAAAAATTATTTTCAAATAATTTTATGTTTCTAGGAAATATATTTTTTATAATGCAGAATTTACAGCTATTGATTAAGATAAAAAAATTAACTTATTTTGTTTAAATTTAATTCATTTTGCTTAATTATGAATATGTCTTGAGGTGTGGGTCGTCCAAGGTTAAAATCCTTCAAAATTAGTGTCATACAATACAATCATATCTGAAACTAGCATAAAAATTAATATTCTAATCATCTAGTTTAAAATCATCTTTTTTCATTAAAAAAAACAATATTTTCCTTTGTTTTGTTCGTTTATTACTTTTAATTAAGGTGTTAGCCGTTCAGAAACTAAAAATATAAGTTTAGCCATCCTCTTATAGCATGATTACTCTCTTGGAATATGATTAAACACTTAAACGCCAATTTTACTCACTAGAGGACGCTCGAATCGCTTTGATAAAAATATTTTCAAATAATTTTATGTTTCTAGGAAAAATATTTTAAACAATGCAGAATTTACAGCTATTGATTAAGATAAAAATTAACTTATTTTGTTTAAATTTAATTTATTTTGCTTAATTATGAATATTTCTTGAGGTGTGGGTCGTCCAAGGTTAAAATCCTACAAAATTAGTGTCATACAGTACAATCATATCTCAAACTAGCATAAAAATTAATATTCGTTTAAAATCATTTTTTTTCCTTAAAAATCAATATTTCCTTTTGTTTTGTTCATTTATTAATATTAATTAAGGTGTTAGCCGTTCAAAAACTAAAAATATAAGTTTAGCCATACTCTTATAGCATGATTACTCTCTTGGAATATGATTAAACGCTTAAACGCCATTTTTACACGCTAGAGGACGCTCGAATCGCTTTGCTAAAAATTATTTTCAAATAATTTTATGTTTCTAGGAAATATATTTTTTATAATGCAGAATTTACAGCTATTGATTAAGATAAAAAAATTAACTTATTTTGTTTAAATTTAATTCATTTTGCTTAATTATGAATATGTCTTGAGGTGTGGGTCGTCCAAGGTTAAAATCCTTCAAAATTAGTGTCATACAATACAATCATATCTGAAACTAGCATAAAAATTAATATTCTAATCATCTAGTTTAAAATCATCTTTTTTCATTAAAAAAAACAATATTTTCCTTTGTTTTGTTCGTTTATTACTTTTAATTAAGGTGTTAGCCGTTCAGAAACTAAAAATATAAGTTTAGCCATCCTCTTATAGCATGATTACTCTCTTGGAATATGATTAAACACTTAAACGCCAATTTTACTCACTAGAGGACGCTCGAATCGCTTTGATAAAAATATTTTCAAATAATTTTATGTTTCTAGGAAAAATATTTTAAACAATGCAGAATTTACAGCTATTGATTAAGATAAAAATTAACTTATTTTGTTTAAATTTAATTTATTTTGCTTAATTATGAATATTTCTTGAGGTGTGGGTCGTCCAAGGTTAAAATCCTAGAAAATTAGTATCATACAGAACAATTATCTCTCAAACTAGCATAAAAATTAATATTCGTTTAAAATCATCTTTTTTCATTAAAAAAAAACAATATTTCCCTTTATTTTGTTCATTTAGTACTATTAATTAAGGTGTTAGTTGTTGAGAAACTAAAAATATAAGTTTAGACGTCCTCTTATAGCATGATTACTCTCTTGGAATATAATTAAACGCTTAAACGCGTTTCATTTTCACTCGCCAATCATTTTCAACCATTTTCACTCGCTAGAGAACGCTCGAATCGCTTGGATAAAAATATTTTCAAATAATTTTATGCTTCTAGGGAAAATATTTTAAACAATGCAGAATTTACAGCTATTGATTAAGATAAAAAATTAACTTCTTTTGTTTGAAGTTAATTTATTTTGCTTAATTATGAAAATTTCTTGGGGTGTGGGTCGTCTAAGGTTAAAATCCAAAAAATTAGTGTCATACAATAAGATCAAATCTCTAACTAGCGAAAAATTAATAAAATTCGTTTAAAATCGTCTTTTTTCATTAAAAAATCAATATTTTCCGTTGTTTTGCGTAATTATTAATACTCATTAAGGTAGTAGTTGATCAAAAACTAAAATATAAGTTTAACTTTTTTCTTATAAGTTGATATCCTCGTCCTATAGTTAAAAAATTTTTAAGAAATGAGCTTTTTTTCTTAAAAATTGACATTTCCCATTGCTTTGCTTAATTATTAATACTCATTAAGGTATTGGTCATTTAAAATTCAAATAAAATTTAATCTCCATCTTATAATATGATAATCTTTTCCATTTAACCTCGTCTAAGAGTACAAAGACCTCCTTTTCCATTGAAAACATTAATTTTTCCAGCTAAGGGACATCTAAATCGGGTGGCTGAAGGACGGGTGATGTCGGTGTTGCGGAGGTGGAGTTGCTCCGCTGCTCCATCTCCGGCTGAGCTTGAACTCTCGTTTTCCTACTACTTACGTTTTTTCATTACGTTACAGTGTAAAAATATGATGCTCATGTTTAGAAGAAATTAAATTTGTGGAAAAAAGGGGGGGAAATGGATTACTTGCATTATTGCCAACGTCGATATGACGTCAGCGTTAATCACGGACATGTTTTTGCTTTATAATATAGATTAGTAATTATTAATACCCAATAATAATATAGTCGACACATGCAAGGCTTTCGCACTGCAATCTTTAAGATTATTCACAGATAAGTTCAGTGTTGAATTCAAGGGGTGGCCACATTCCCGGCCGGAGCAATGACAGCTCTCCACCCCCACCCCCGGAAGATTTGAAAAAATTCAGTAAATGTGTTTTCAATGGTCAAAAAATACAATTCCCATCTCCTTTGCGGAACTCTATAATGACCCTCCCCCCCCCCCCCCGCGAAAGCCACAGAAATCCCTCCCGGAGAAAAGTCTGAATTCAACACTGCATACATTAATTTTTAATTAACTGCATTTTCTAATCAAATAACGCCATTTAACCAACTGTGAGTGTACTTATATATCGAAAGCCTATTCCAAAACCTTTCGAATATCTCATACATCGATGTGCGTTTTCTATGTGTAAAGGAAAAGAGATGGTGACATTAGAAATAATATATGTGATGTAATTATTTAAATTATTAAATGTAAATAAATAATGTCTTATATCTTCAAGATTAATTGGAATATTCTTAACCCTATATGATAGAGAAATTCGCCCATAAAATAAAGGAATTTTTGAGAAAATCTAGCATGAAATATGTTGAGCTCTTCAATTAGGGTTCAACATTTGTCGTGGCAGAAATTATGCTATTTTTTTTCCATATTTCTTTTTCTTTTTACCTTTTTTGCTCATAAATATTTTTTTTTTACCAATTTTGTGGTAAATGAAGTTAGCGAAAGTCAAAAGTTTTCTAATTTACATTTGCATTTAAATTGTTAACAGTAATATTTATATGTTGTGTAATAAATGTTATAATGTGTACATATTCCAATTCTAATGTCATATACATTATTAATGACGTTATAATATGTATATGACTGCCTTTCTCTCTGAACTGTAAGAAATTCCCTATTAATAACTATTCTC